>CM055124.1:315202436-315297897 GCA_029206835.1 Rana muscosa | reverse complement strand
CTCTCCCCCTCCCTTCTTCATCTCTTCTCCCATCTCCCCTTCTTCTCTCCCCCCTCCCTTCTTCCTCTCTTCTCCCATCTCCCTTCTTCTCCCCCCCCCACACCCTTCTTCTCCCCCCCACACCCCTTCTCTTCCCTCTCTTCTCCCATCTCCCTTCTCTCCCTCCCCATCTCCCTTCTTCTCCCCCCCTCTTCCTCTCCTTCTTCCTCTCTTTCCCCTCTCCTTCTTCCTCTCCTTCTTCCCCTCTCCTTCTTCCTCTCTTTTCCCTCTCCTTCTTCCTCTCTTTCCCCTCTCCCTTCTCCTCTCTTTTCCCCTCTCCCTTCTTCCTCTCTTTCCCCTCTCCCTTCTTCCTCTCTTTTCCCCTCTCCCCTTCTCCTCTCTTTTCCCTCTCCTTCCTCTCTTTTCCCCTCTCCCTTCTTCCTCTCTTTTCCCCTCTCCCTTCTTCCTCTCTTTTCCCCCTCTCCCTTCTTCCTCTCTTTTCCCCTCTCCCTTCTTCCTCTCTTTTCCCCTCTCCCTTCTTCCTCTCTTTTCCCCTCTCCCTTCTTCCTCTCTTCTCCCCTCTCCCTTCTTCCTCTCTTCTCCCATCTCCCTTCTTCTCTCTCCCCCCTCCCTTCTTCCTCTCTTCTCCCATCTTCCTCTCTTCTCCCATCTCCCTTCTTCTCTCTCCCCCCTCCCTTCTTCCTCTCTTCTCCTCCCCTCTCCCTTCTTCCTCTCTTCTCCTCCCCTCTCCCTTCTTCCTCTCTTCTCCTCCCCTCTCCCTTCTTCCTCTCTTCTCCCCTCTCCCTTCTTCCTCTCTTCTCCCCTCTCCCTTCTTCCTCTCTTCTCCCCTCTCCCTTCTTCCTCTCTTCTCCCCTCTCCCTTCTTCCTCTCTTCTCCCCTCTCCCTTCTTCCTCTCTTCTCTCCCCTCTCCCTTCTTCCTCTCTTCTCTCCCCTCTCCCTTCTTCCTCTCTTCTCTCCCCTCTCCCCCTCTCTCCCCTTCTATCCTCTCCTCCTTTCTTCCTCTCTTCTTTCTCTCTTCTTTCTCTCTTCTTTCTCTCTTCTTTCTCTCTTCTTTCTCTCTTCTTTCTCTCTTCTTTCTCTCTTCTTTCTCTCTTCTTTCTCTCTTCTTCCTCCCTTCTCTTTCTCTCTCTCTCTCTCTCTCTCTCTCTCTCTCTCTCTCTCTCTCTCTCTCTCTCTCTCTCTCTTCTTCTCTCTCCTTCTCTCTCTCCTCTCTTCTTCTCTCGCTCCTCTCTCTCTCTCTCTCTCTCTCTCTCTCTCTCTTCTCTCCTCTCTCTCTCTCTCCTTTATTCTCTCCTTCTCTCCTTCTCTCTTCTCTCCTCTCCTTTCTTCTCTCCTCTCCTTTCCTTTCTTCTCTCTTCTCCTTTCCTTTCTTCTCTCTTCCCAATCAGCTCCTTCCTCTTTCACAAACTCATTTCCATCCTTCATACAGTCTCTTCTAAATTTCCCCATTTTTCTCTCTCATTTCACTCTATAAAGCCTCATACACACGTCCGGTTTTCCCGACGGGAAAACTGCGAGGAGAGCTTTTGGCCGGGAAGCCCAGCCGTGTGTATGCTCCTCGCAGTTTTTCCGATGGGAAAACTGCCCAAAAACCGCCAGACAAAAAAAGAGAGCCTGCTTTTTTTTTTTTTTCCCCGCCGGGAAAACCGGCAGACTTACCTATGGGAAAAACTGGGATGGAGCAGACACACGGCCGGAATTCCCGACCAAAAGCTCTCCTCGCAGTTTTCCTGTCGGGAAAACCTCTCGTGTGTACGAGGCATAACACTCTTCTCCATCTCTCTTCTCCCTTTTCTCTCCAGCGGTTTTAATGAATATATTCCGAGTTCTATATTGTAAATGGGTCTTGTTTCTATCAGTCTTTTAGTTCAGCATTAAACATCGATATAACAAATCCTCTACAAGGCATTTCTGAATAATTGTTTATAAAAATCGTCTTTCAGTCCGCAGTCGGCCATGTTTAGATATAATTGGCAATACAATTCCAATTTCTGAACCATGTCAGCAGACTGCAGTAGAATAGGTATGTAGGTGGGATTTCCCAGAATCCTCGGCTTTCTTCTACTCTCATTGTGCTGTGCAGAGTCTGAGGATGAAGCACATCTAAGCGGATGAAGGAAAATCCCCGCCACCTCCTTAGATGGGAATATGCTGAAGGTCCAGCGCAGTAAACACTTTCTAATCATCATAATGCAGTGATGATGTTAACCCTGTTATATCTAGATTAGGTGGATGAGTTCTTCGGAAAGGTTTGCCGGTCGAGGAGTTTGATTTCTATGAGATATTTGCAAGAGTTACATATTTCATGCCTGGGGTGATAGTTTCCTAACAACCTTCCACATTTACACAACAAAATTATATTTTTAGCAATAATCATGAACTAAAAACAGTAATGACCAGAAAAATAAAAGTAGATGGTGAAAATGTTACATTGGTGGTTGGTAGAAAAGGGCCCATCTACATTGGTTGTTAGTGATGAACTCCCTTTAGATTAGTGGTCGGTGATGATGTGCCTCCTAACTCTGGTGATCAGTGGAGAAAAGTCCTGTTACATTGGTGGCCTGTATAATGCCCCTTTATATTGAAGGTCAGTGGAGAAGTGTCCCCTACATTGGTGGCCTGTACCAACCCCCACCCCCCCCTTACATTGGAGGTCATTGGAGAGGTGTCCCCTTACATTTGTGGCCTGTATAGTGCCCCTTACATTGGAGGTCAGTGGAGAAGTGTCCCCTTACATTGGTGGCCTGTACCGACCCCCCTCCCTTACCCCCTTACATTGGTGGCCTGTACCGACCCCCCCTCCCTTACCCCCTTACATTGGAGGTCATTGGAGAGGTGTCCCCTTACATTTGTGGCCTGTATAGTGTCCCCTTACATTGGACGTCAGTGAAGAAGTTCCCCTTTACATTAATGGTTAGTGTAGAAGGGCCCCCTTTCATTGATGATCAGTGATAAAGTGCCTCTTTACATTAATAATCATTGGTAATCACTGCTAAAGTGTCTTCTTTCATTAGTGGTCCATGTAGGGCCTTTTTACATTTAGTGGTCAGTAGAGAAGTGCCCCTTACATTGGAGAAGGGTCCTATTACATTGGTGGTTAGTGTAGAAGAGCCTTTTACATTGATGATCAGTGATGAAGTGCGCCCGTACATTGATGGTCAATGGAGAAGTGTCACACTACATTAATGGTTCATACAATGCCCTCTTAGATGAGAAGCTTGTGGAGAAGTTGCTCCTTATAATGGTGGTCACTTCTGAAGTTTCTTCTTTCATTGGTGGTCTTTCTCACATTGGTGGTCCATGTAGGTCCTTCTCACATTGGTGGTCCATGTAGGACCTTCTTATGTTGGAGGTCAGTGGAAAATTAACCCTTAACATTGGTTAGCGTAGAAGAGACTGCTTACATTGATGGTCAGTGATGAAGTGCCCCCTTTACATTAATATTCATTGGTGAAGTGCCCCCTGACATTGGTGGTCAATGGAGAAGTGTCCCATTACATTGGTGATCCATATAGTGCCCTCTAACATTGGATGTTACGGGAGAAGTGGCTCCTTATTGGTGGTCACTGCTGAAGTGCCTTTTTTCGTTGGACAAAGTACGGTAATTTTTACATTGGCGCTCAATGGAGAAGAGCCACCTTAAGTTGGAGGTCAGTAGAGCAGTATCCTCTTGCATTGGAGGTCAGTAGAGAAGGGCCTCCTTACACTGGTGGTCTGTGAAAAAGTGCCTCCCTACTATGATGGTCAGCAGAGAAGGGTCCCCTTATATCAGTGGTCAGTGGAGACGGACCCTTTACATTGGTGGCCAATGAAGAAGTACCTCCTTAAGTTGGTGATCAGTGACAAGGTGACCGCATATATTGGTGGGCAAGGAAGAGGTGACCCTTATATTGCTGGTCAGTAAAGGGCTCCCTTACATTGGTCATCAGTGAAGAGCAACCTTTACATTGGTTGTCAGTGAAGATCCCCTTATGTTGGTGATCAATAAAGAGCCCCTTTACTTTAGTGGTCAGTAAAGAGCCCCCTTTCATTGGTGGTCAGTGAAGAGCCCCCTTTCATTGGTGGTCAGTGAAGAGCCCCCTTTCATTGGTGGTCAGTGAAGAGCCCCCTTTCATTGGTGGTCAGTGAAGAGCCCCCTTTCATTGGTGGTCAGTGAAGAGCCCCCTTTCATTGGTGGTCAGTGAAGAGCCCCCTTTCATTGGTGGTCAGTGAAGAGCCCCCTTTCATTGGTGGTCAGTGAAGAGCCCCCTTTCATTGGTGGTCAGTGAAGAGCCCCCTTTCATTGGTGGTCAGTGAAGAGCCCCCTTTCATTGGTGGTCAGTGAAGAGCCCCCTTTCATTGGTGGTCAGTGAAGAGCCCCCTTTCATTGGTGGTCAGTGAAGAGCCCCCTTTCATTGGTGGTCAGTGAAGAGCCCCCTTTCATTGGTGGTCAGTGAAGAGCCCCCTTTCATTGGTGGTCAGTGAAGAGCCCCCTTTCATTGGTGGTCAGTGAAGAGCCCCCTTTCATTGGTGGTCAGTGAAGAGCCCCCTTTCATTGGTGGTCAGTGAAGAGCCCCCTTTCATTGGTGGTCAGTGAAGAGCCCCCTTTCATTGGTGGTCAGTGAAGAGCCCCCTTTCATTGGTGGTCAGTGAAGAGCCCCCTTTCATTGGTGGTCAGTGAAGAGCCCCCTTTCATTGGTGGTCAGTGAAGAGCCCCCTTTCATTGGTGGTCAGTGAAGAGCCCCCTTTCATTGGTGGTCAGTGAAGAGCCCCCTTTCATTGGTGGTCAGTGAAGAGCCCCCTTTCATTGGTGGTCAGTGAAGAGCCCCCTTTCATTGGTGGTCAGTGAAGAGCCCCCTTTCATTGGTGGTCAGTGAAGAGCCCCCTTTCATTGGTGGTCAGTGAAGAGCCCCCTTTCATTGGTGGTCAGTGAAGAGCCCCCTTTCATTGGTGGTCAGTGAAGAGCCCCCTTTCATTGGTGGTCAGTGAAGAGCCCCCTTTCATTGGTGGTCAGTGAAGAGCCCCCTTTCATTGGTGGTCAGTGAAGAGCCCCCTTTCATTGGTGGTCAGTGAAGAGCCCCCTTTCATTGGTGGTCAGTGAAGAGCCCCCTTTCATTGGTGGTCAGTGAAGAGCCCCCTTTCATTGGTGGTCAGTGAAGAGCCCCCTTTCATTGGTGGTCAGTGAAGAGCCCCCTTTCATTGGTGGTCAGTGAAGAGCCCCCTTTCATTGGTGGTCAGTGAAGAGCCCCCTTTCATTGGTGGTCAGTGAAGAGCCCCCTTTCATTGGTGGTCAGTGAAGAGCCCCCTTTCATTGGTGGTCAGTGAAGAGCCCCCTTTCATTGGTGGTCAGTGAAGAGCCCCCTTTCATTGGTGGTCAGTGAAGAGCCCCCTTTCATTGGTGGTCAGTGAAGAGCCCCCTTTCATTGGTGGTCAGTGAAGAGCCCCCTTTCATTGGTGGTCAGTGAAGAGCCCCCTTTCATTGGTGGTCAGTGAAGAGCCCCCTTTCATTGGTGGTCAGTGAAGAGCCCCCTTTCATTGGTGGTCAGTGAAGAGCCCCCTTTCATTGGTGGTCAGTGAAGAGCCCCCTTTCATTGGTGGTCAGTGAAGAGCCCCCTTTCATTGGTGGTCAGTGAAGAGCCCCCTTTCATTGGTGGTCAGTGAAGAGCCCCCTTTCATTGGTGGTCAGTGAAGAGCCCCCTTTCATTGGTGGTCAGTGAAGAGCCCCCTTTCATTGGTGGTCAGTGAAGAGCCCCCTTTCATTGGTGGTCAGTGAAGAGCCCCCTTTCATTGGTGGTCAGTGAAGAGCCCCCTTTCATTGGTGGTCAGGGAAGAGCCCCCTTTCATTGGTGGTCAGGGAAGAGCCCCCTTTCATTGGTGGTCAGGGAAGAGCCCCCTTTCATTGGTGGTCAGGGACGAGCCCCCTTTCATTGGTGGTCAGGGACGAGCCCCCTTTCATTGGTGGTCAGGGACGAGCCCCCTTTCATTGGTGGTCAAGGACGAGCCCCCTTTCATTGGTGGTCAAGGACGAGCCCCCTTTCATTGGTGGTCAAGGACGAGCCCCCTTTCATTGGTGGTCAAGGACGAGCCCCCTTTCATTGGTGGTCAAGGACGAGCCCCCTTACATTGGTGGTCAAGGACGAGCCCCCTTACATTGGTGGTCAAGGACGAGCCCCCTTACATTGGTGGTCAAGGACGAGCCCCCTTACATTGGTGGTCAAGGACGAGCCCCCTTACATTGGTGGTCAAGGACGAGCCCCCTTACATTGGTGGTCAAGGACGAGCCCCCTTACATTGGTGGTCAAGGACGAGCCCCCTTACATTGGTGGTCAAGGACGAGCCCCCTTACATTGGTGGTCAAGGACGAGCCCCCTTACATTGGTGAGCTAAATAGACCATTGCTGTCAGAGGTTACCTACCTGAGAACAGAGAGACTCAGTTGCTCCTGCAGTGCTTGCTCTGGGTTTGCCGAATGACCCAGAACTCTGCAGCCACTGCCAGGTTGGAGACCAATCCATCCAAATTCCTATTGGCACCACCAGGGCAAACCTCAACCACCATCCCACCCTTGGTGTGCTGTTCTACCTGGAGACCCAGTGTTCATATAACACCACCACTGCCATGTGCTCAGGTAGTTTCCTACTTGGATCCCATTTTAAGAATTTCCATCAAGTCTTTCAGAATGGGGGCTACAAGGTCTCAGGGCAGAAATTTCCCCTTAACACGCTATTTTCACTTTAATTTCTGTGCTGCGTTTATAGAATCCAGTAAACTGCTTGTCCGGAACGCAATGATGAAGCACAATATTAAATCATCTCTGCAGACTAAACTGCCGCGTCCAAAACCGGAGAGACGTAAATCACCCGCAGAATAATAACGAGAGCTTCACAAATGTTTTCTCTCCAAAATATTTTCCTGAAGCTTTCTTCTGACAAATGTTCTTCTGCAATGAGGTCCCTTTACATGTCCCGACATCAGCGGTCCAGGAACCGCTTTTATATACAAAGTAAATAGAGGGAATAAATCGATTGATCTCTAAAAGGAACACAGGAAAAGCCTTTGTTAGTCCTGAAGGGCTATATTCCGTACCTACCTTCTCAGGGCCTCCAAGGCAATACTCCCAACGCACATGTTCCTGCACAAACGGCTGGATCTTAGATTGGGTGCTGAAATGACCAACGACTGGAACCGACTGCAATCATGAGACGGAAGTGTCACCAGCACAGTGCTGGGACAAGGCCATTTGGTGCCCAGGGCGAAGATGGCAAACTGCGCCACCCCCCCCCCCGTTTTTCACATGACCCCCCCAGATAGTATTGTCCCTTTACATATCACCCCACACACAGTATTTCCCCCTTTACATGACCCCTCCACACAGCACTGCCCCTTTACATGACCCCCCACACAGTATTGCCCCCCTTTACACGACCCCTCCACACAGCACTGCCCCCTTTACATGCCCCCCCCACACAGTATTGCCCCCTTTACACAACCCCTCCACACAGCACTGCCCCCTTTACATGACCCCCCACACAGCACTGCCCCTTTACATGACCCCCCACACAGTATTGCCCCCCTTTACACGACCCCTCCACACAGCACTGCCCCCTTTACATGACCCCCCCACACAGTATTGCCCCCTTTACACAACCCCTCCACACAGCACTGCCCCCTTTACATGACCCCCCACACAGTATTGCCCCCTTTACACAACCCCTCCACACAGCACTGCCCCCATTCCCCTGCTTCTCATCCTTCACATCCTTCACAGTTCCATATATTTTCCTCCCTTCACTCTCCTACCTTTCACAGAGAGGAGAGCAGGAGGCAGGAGAATCCTAAACTGAAGGCACAGCAACACTGGGCGGGGCACGGGAGCCGCCGGGTTGACTTTTCATATTAGCGACCTGGTGATTGGCTGCTAGGACCGCCACCTAGCAGCCAGTCACCTCCCAAATAACGTGACAGGCAGCTTCTGCTCTCCACGCAGTGCTGGTCTTGCCCCCAGTGCAGAATTGTCCCGCCTCCCGCCGTCCGCTCCTCTCTACTCTGCTAATGATAGCGGAGGAGGCTGGAGACAAAAGCGGCGATTTTAAATGGCGCGATCGTGGCGGTCCAGAAAGAGCAGCAGCTCGGGCCGGACGCAGGCCGCCATTTAGTGATGCCCAGCATAGGATAATGATACTCTTATGGCTACTAACAACCCGCCCCCTCTCACACTCCGCCCAGGGCACCCGCCGCTCCTGCCCACCCCTTGCACCGGCTCTGCACCAGCACACCAGGATCTCCCAAAATTGGGTCCAATATTTTAATCGCATAGTATCAAAAAATAAAAGCAAAGTTTCGGGGGCCACACTGGACCCCTTCATCAGGCATGTGACCTCACATTCCTGATGAAGGGGTCCTGCATGGCTCTGTAACGTTGCTTTTATTTTTTGATCTTTTTTGATTAAAGTTTTGGACCCAATTTTAGAGATCCTGGTGTGCTGGTGACACTTCCTTCACATACCTTCTGAGCGTCGCTGCTTCGGAGAATGCGGCATTAGGAATATTTACTATGGGGCATCTGAATTTAACCAGGAAGAAATATAATAAAATGAATATTGGTGCAGACACACACAATACCCACTGTGATCATAGACCCAGAAAGCTTTGGGTGCCGCTCAAGGTTCTCTCTCTAGGCCTGTGACTCGCATAAGGGGATTCTGGCATGAAGAGAGCCCGTCTTGGCTCGATGCGCACACTCGGAAGGAACGAAGACCCCAGAAACAAAGCCCGAGTATTACATTATTGAAAGCTGCTTCAGCCCGACTCCCTGAGGAGGTGGGACGAAACACGTCGGAGCGTGGCCTGGATGGAGACGGGCTGAAGCCGCTTTCATTATTGTAATACTCGGGCTTTGTTGGTGTGCGGCAATAGGGTCTCCTTTCCTTCTTAGTAAACACAATACCCAGTTTTTTATTAAAATATAAAAAAACGGGGTTGTGTCAAGTAACTAGATACCAAACTCGTCAAGTCTTAAAATTGCGTATGATATTTAAAAAAAAAAAAAAAAGATGGTTACCTTTACTGCTGATCAGTTTAGAGTTAACCAAGAGCTATGGTGCCAGAATTATTCCTCTTACTCTGATGTTCACGGCGATACCTTAGCTTGTGTGGTGCAGCTTACATGCGATTCAGGTACACATGCGTACCCTGCGCATGCGTTTGCATTTGTGGGCGTGCGCAGAGCAACAGGGTTTCAATTTTTATAGTTCATATTTAATAATTTATTCAATTAATAATTTATAAATAATTTTATAATTAATATAATCTTAATAAATTGTATTAATCTTTTTTTTTTCACTTTATTGATATCACAAGGGGTTAACAAACACCCATAGCATATGGAAAGTCACAGGTCCTCTTTATGGAGATATCAGGGGTCTATTAGACCTCTAACGTCTCCCCTGCTCTCCAAGGTGGCTAACCAAGCACAAATTGTGCTTGGTCAGCCTCTTCCCTGGGTGTACCAGGGAATGATGGCTGAAAGAGATCCTTTCACTGCCATGACCACCAACATTGGGGGGGGGGGGTGCTGTTCCCTGATCCCAACGTATAACAAAATGCTTTGTCTCCTTATCTGCCCACTGCGTTGCGGTAGTGTGCCGGTGTTCTGTCAAAATAGCCAATTTATCGAGATCTCCAATCACGTCACTTCCGGTTACTGTAAAGCATCAGTAATTGGAGATTAAAATGAGTTGCTGTTTTGACACAACACCGGCAAACAAGTACACTCCGGTACACAATATTATAAGTGGACATTGTTTGTCCACCCGATACCAACCAACAAAATGGCCGCCTCAGAGGCTACGACAACTTTTTCCCCCTTTAGCCGCTGTTCTGTCAAAATAGCAAACTCTTCGTGTACCGGAGTGTATGCGTTTGCCGGTGTTGTGTCAAAACAGCACTTTGTGTAAATCTCCAATTACTGATGCTTTACAGTAACCAGAAGTGACGTGATTGGGGATCTCGATGAATTGGCTATTTTGGCAGAACACCGGCGGTGTGTGCTCAAAGAATAGACTGCATGCAACACATCGCAGTGAGAAGCAATGCATTGCCTCGCACCGTCCGGCGGCCAATTGAACTTCATGAGCTGTCTGTGTATCATTTCAATAAAGTTTATTTAAAAAAAAAAAGTAAACAGCGCAATGGGCTGAGATTGGCGCAGCAGCACTGCACTGGATCTGGCCGGATGGCAGCGGCTGGTGTGAACTTTCCCCGAATGGCAACGCAGATGCAACAGGTGGTTTTCTCGTGCTTCATATACACGTGAGAAATCACGCGCTTTCGTGGATCGCTAAAATATGAATACGGCCTTAGAAGTCGAGCAAAGCAGCTATTGTGTGCGATTATTAAAGGAATGTTACAATAAATTGTACTGATTATTATTATCATTATACAGGATTTATATGGCGCCAACAGTTTACACAGCGCTTTACAATATAAAAGACAATACAAGAGGATTACGAGGGCCCCGCTCAGAAGAGCTTACAATCTAATAGAAGTGTTGATACTGAAGTGTTCTATTACTGATACAATGTTGCATGTAGGCAGTGGCGGCTGGTGCTCAAAATTTTTTGGGGGGCGCAAACAAACTGAAAAAAAAAAAAATCAATTGCCGCCACTGTGCCCATTAAACGCAGCCAGTTTGCCCCCTCAAATACAGCAAGTTTGTTTCCATATACAGCCAGTGTGCCCCCATATATATATATATATATATATATATTGTGAGGGGGTTAGCTCGGCAGCGGGTGTGTGTGACCCCCGGGATGGGCTCCCCAGACAAAAACAGGCCCAGCAAACGGAGGTTGTGGTTTTCAAAATCAAAAAGGTGCGGTTTATTTTCTATTTACAGTGACAAAACACAGCAAAGCAAAAGAAACATAAATAAAATAAATCCTGGTCAACTTGACCTCTGACTAAACATACAGGTTTCCTAACTAACAACTGGGATCAGCCTAGTGCTGTCCTAGTCCCTAAGTCCCTGGTTTTAAATGTCCAAGCAAATAGCCACACAGGCTTTGTCTCACCGCACAGGGGTTCACTCTCCCTAGACAGTCCACACAGGTCTGGTTCCAGGCATGAGCTAACATCTAATGAAGCTGGGAGTTCTTATAGAGGCCTAAATGAGCTGACAAGCTTCAGCTGGTCTCATCAACTCCCTGTCTGCACGACGCCCCACACTCTCCCTAGACATATGAGTCATCCATGGGCCCACTAGCCTTAGCTGGGCTTATACAACTCTCCACCTAGTTGTATAAGTCGGCGTAAAGCCTGAATCTGGGCGAAATATATCTACCCCCCTGGATGCAACCAGGTGACTTTACCTTCCTGCTGTCACATACCCCCCCCCTCTTGTTTTAACCTCGGGGTTGGAACACCAGCAATCAGGCATTCATGTACTCGAGACAAAGCATCCACATTCCCCATTTGAACGCCAGGGCGATGCTTTACTGTGAAGTTGAATTCCTGGAGGGCCAGGAACCACCTATTCACTCTTCTATTTGTTTCCTTGTTTTGAGCCATCCACTTTAACGGAGCGTGATCCGTAACCATGTCAAAGTGCCTACCTAGCAGGTAGTACCGAAGGGAATCTAGAGCCCACTTCACCGCTAAACACTCCTTTTCAACGGTGGCGTAATTTACCTCATGGGACTTCAACTTCCTGCTGAGGTAAATGACTGGGTGCTCTTCCCCATTCCAGACCTGGGACAATACTGCTCCTAACCCCACATCTGACGCATCACTTTGTACGACAAAGTCTTTAGAGAAGTCGGGTGAGTACAACACTGGCTGGCTACATAAGGCTTGTTTCAAGAATTGGAATGCTGCCTCAGCCTCGGGGGTCCATTTAATCATGACCGACCCTTTCCCCTTCGTTAGGTTGGTTAGGGGCACAGCCTTAGAAGCAAAGTGGGGAATGAATCGCCGATAATACCCAGCGATTCCCAGAAAGGCTCGTACCTGCTTCTTGCTGTTGGGACGTGGCCAACTCTGGATGGCCTCGACTTTGTTGAGTTGGGGTTTTATTACTCCCCTCCCAATGGTGTACCCAAGATATTTGGCCTCCTCCTGCCCAATGGTACACTTCTTGGGGTTAGCCGTAAACCCCGCTTCCCGAACAGAGTCCAGGACTGCTTGCACTTTTGGCAGATGTGAGGCCCAATCTGTGCTATGGACAATTACGTCATCCAGGTAAGCCGCAGCATACTTCCGATGGGGCCTCAGCATCTGGTCCATTTTCCGCTGGAATGTGGCCGGCGCATTCTGTAACCCGAACGGCATTCTTTTATATTGGAACGCCCCGTCTGGGGTTACAAATGCGGTTTTCTCTTTGGCCAATTTGGCCAGGGGGATTTGCCAATACCCTTTTGTGAGGTCAAGAGTCGTCATGTATCGGGCTGTTCCCAGCCGGTCGATCAACTCATCTATACGTGGCATGGGGTAGGTGTCAAATTTTGTAACTTTGTTCAACTGACGAAAATCGTTACAAAATCGCCAGCTCCCATCCGGTTTAGGCACCAACACAATGGGACTAGACCAATCACTTTGGGACTCCTCTATCACCCCTAAGTTCAGCATTTTCTGTACTTCCTCCCGTATTGCCTCCCGTCGGGCCTCTGGGATCCGATAGGGTTTTAACTTCACCCTTTCACCGGGCGGGGTAATGATGTCATGCTCTACCCCAGATGTTTGTCCCGGCAGCTCAGAGAATACCTCCTTGTTGCGAAGCACAAACTCCTTAACCTCCTGTTGTTGGGGTTGTGACAAGGTGGCTGCTATTCCAACCTCAGGAATCACGCAACCAGTTTGAGCTGGTGACCAAGTGTCTGCGACTAGGGACTCTCTATCCCTCCAGGCTTTCAACAGATTAACGTGATAGATCTGTTCGGGCTTTCGCCTTCCTGGTTGTCTGACCTTGTAATTCACTTCGCTCACTTTTTCCATTATCTCGTAGGGGCCTTGCCATTTGGCAAGGAATTTACTTTCAACCGTAGGGACAAGTACCAGTATCCTATCCCCCGGGGAAAAGGTACGGGTCTTGGCTCCACGGTTGTACACTCTCTGCTGTGCTAACTGCGCTTGGGCCAAATGTTCCTTCACGATGGGCATTACCTGTGCAATTCGGTCTTGCATCAGGGCGACATGCTCAATCACACTCCTGTGGGGAGAACTCTCACTTTCCCAAGTTTCCTTGGCAATATCCAACAGCCCTCTTGGGTGTCTCCCATACAGTAACTCAAAGGGGGAGAATCCCGTAGAGGGTTGGGGCACCTCCCTAATAGCAAACATCAGATAAGGAAGTAGACAGTCCCAATCCTTTCCATCTCTATCCACCACTTTCTTCAACATTTGTTTTAGGGTTTTGTTGAATCTTTCAACCAGCCCATCGGTTTGGGGGTGATACACAGATGTACGTAATTGCGTCACTTTGAACAATTTACACAGCTCCTTCATAACCCGGGACATAAAGGGTGTACCTTGGTCCGTAAGCAGTTCTTTACAAATACCCACCCGGCTAAACACAAGAGATAGCTCTTTGGCTATGGTTTTGGCCGAGGTATTTCGGAGAGGGATCGCTTCTGGATAACGGGTGGCATAGTCCATTATAACTAATATGTACTGGTGCCCCCTAGCGGACTTGATTATAGGACCTACCAAATCCATGGCGATCCTCTCAAACGGGACCTCAATGATGGGTAGAGGGACCAGCGGGCTACGGAAATGTGGCATCGGGGCCGACCTCTGACACACAGGGCAGGAGGAACAATAATTTTCTATGTCCTTCATCACCCCCGGCCAATAGAATCTCTGTAATACCCTCTCTCGGGTTTTCTCTGTCCCCAGATGACCTCCAAGAATGTGCCCATGGGCCAACTCCAACACCAACTTCCTGTAAGGTTTGGGCACCACAAGCTGCTCAACGGTTTCTTCTGCCCTTTTTGCCACCCGATACAGTAGGTCCTTCTCTACGCTGAAGTATGGGTAAGTGCAGGTATTATCTGGGTTCACTAACTCGCCATCTATTTTCACTACGTTTTCCCGTGCCTTTATTAGGGCGGGGTCTTTCAACTGTTCTGTGGCAAAGTTTTCCCTGTGAACCTCAAGATCAGAAAACTCCACAGACGGTAGGTTTTCGTCTGAGGAGGTGGGCTCCTCTCCAGTTTCTTGAGTCTCCCCTGCCAATACTGATAAGGGAAATTCCGGAGAGTCCTCACCACTCTCAGGGGAGTTCTGGCTATCACATTCCTGGTACATAGGGGCACCAGTGGGGGGCTCAGGATCATCCCACAGTTCCCAGAACTTCGGAAAATCCCTTCCCACAATGGCGTCATACGGTAACTGAGATACTAAGCCCACTGGATGAGAGAGGGTACCTTTGGGGGTCTCGAAACACACTGTAGTCACTGGATACTCTCGGGTGTCCCCATGCACACAAATAACAGCTACCTTGCTATTCCCAGAGACCTCTGTTTTAACTAACTCAGCCTTTATCAGGGTCACAAGGCTACCTGAATCCAGCAATACCACAACATTTCTACCATTAACACACATTTTGCATAAATGTTTCTCAGTTCCTCGAATGGCAGTGCATGCGACTGTCGCACACAGCGACTGACGTCTGCCCGTCAGAAAGTCACACTGCATGGGTTCCTCCACAACCGGGCAATTTGCTGCAATATGTCCCGCTTGCCGGCAGCGGTAGCAAACGATCCTTCTTGCCGCCTCTTGAGCCGCTGATTTCCCAGGCTGTTCTCGCCAAACTTGGGGTAGAGCTCCCACCCTCTCACTCTCTCCACCCTTACCCCTTGGAATCCTCTTATCCGCCCCTGGGGATGGTCTGGTCTTAGGGTGGAAAGTCCGAGTGTCTCTGGAAGAGGCCGTCAGGTTCTCTGTAGCCAAGTATTTCTCCACACGATCCACAAGACCATCGGCCGTCTCTGGGTCTCCATGGCTTACCCACTTTTGGATGGCAGTAGGAAGAGCTCTCAAAAACCGATCCATTAAAACACGTTCCACAATCTTTGGTGCGGACAAAGTCTCTGGCTGTAGCCACTTTCTGCTCAGGTGAATGAGATCATACATTTGAGACCTGGGGGGTTTTCCAAGCTGGAAAGTCCAGTTATGCACACGCTGAGCCCGGACAGCCTGGGTGACACCCAGCCTTGCCAAAATTTCAGCTTTTAGCATCACATAGTCTTTTGCTTGTTTAGGCTCTAGGTCATAGTAAGCTTTCTGCGATTCACCAGTTAACAGAGGAGCCACCAGTCCAGCCCACTGCTCCTCAGGCCACTTTTCTCTTTCAGCGGTCCTTTCAAATGTGGTCAAAAATACCTCTGGATCATCCTCTCCAGTCATTTTTGTCAATAAACGACTCACCCCAAAGGACGCGGTATTAGTGGGACGGCTTTCCTCACTGGTCTGCGGACGTTGCTGCATTACTGCTTCCATCTGTTGTTGTAGTCTCTGCTCTTGCTTCTGTAACAGGTCTATGAAGCGGGCCTCAGATTGCTGCTGGGCTTGTTGCTGAGCTTCCAGACTCTGTTGGTGAGCTTGCTGCTGGGCTGCAAGGCTCTGTTGATGAGCTTGCTGCTGGGCTGCAAGGCTCCTTTGCAAACCTGCATTTGTCTGCTGTTGATTGGCATTTGCTAGAGCCAGCTGTTTCAGTATCTCCTCCATGCTGGCTTAAAAAAACTGCCACTGGTTCTCCACCAACTGTGAGGGGGTTAGCTCGGCAGCGGGTGTGTGTGACCCCCGGGATGGGCTCCCCAGACAAAAACAGGCCCAGCAAACGGAGGTTGTGGTTTTCAAAATCAAAAAGGTGCGGTTTATTTTCTATTTACAGTGACAAAACACAGCAAAGCAAAAGAAACATAAATAAAATAAATCCTGGTCAACTTGACCTCTGACTAAACATACAGGTTTCCTAACTAACAACTGGGATCAGCCTAGTGCTGTCCTAGTCCCTAAGTCCCTGGTTTTAAATGTCCAAGCAAATAGCCACACAGGCTTTGTCTCACCGCACAGGGGTTCACTCTCCCTAGACAGTCCACACAGGTCTGGTTCCAGGCATGAGCTAACATCTAATGAAGCTGGGAGTTCTTATAGAGGCCTAAATGAGCTGACAAGCTTCAGCTGGTCTCATCAACTCCCTGTCTGCACGACGCCCCACACTCTCCCTAGACATATGAGTCATCCATGGGCCCACTAGCCTTAGCTGGGCTTATACAACTCTCCACCTAGTTGTATAAGTCGGCGTAAAGCCTGAATCTGGGCGAAATATATCTACCCCCCTGGATGCAACCAGGTGACTTTACCTTCCTGCTGTCACAATATATATATATATATATATATATATATATATATATATATATATATATATATATATATATAACCAGTGTGCCCCCATATATATATACATATAACCAGTGTGCCCCCATATATATATACATATAACCAGTGTGCCCCCATATATATATACATATAACCAGTGTGCCCCCATATATATATACATATAACCAGTGTGCCCCCATATATACATATAACCAGTGTGCCCCTATATATATATATATATATATATATATATATATATATATATATAACCAGTGTGCCCCCATATATAACCAGTGTGCCCCCATATATATATATATATATATATATATATGACCAGTGTGCCCCCATATATATATATATATATGACCAGTGTGCCCCCATATATATATATATATATATATATATATATATATAACCAGTGTGCCCCCATATATATATAACCAGTGTGCCCCCATATATATATATATAACCAGTGTGCCCCCATATATATATACATATAACCAGTGTGCCCCCATATATACATATAACCAGTGTGCCCCCATATATACATATAACCAGTGTGCCCCCATATATATATATATATATATATATATATATATATATAACCAGTGTGCCCCCATATATACATATAACCAGTGTGCCCCCATATATACAGCCAGTTTGTCCCCATATATAGCCACTGTGCCCCCATATACATATATATAGCCAGTGTGCCCATATATATAGCCAGTGTGCCCCCATATACAGCCAGTTTGTCCCCATATACAGCCAGTTCCCCCCAAATGCAGCCAGTTTGTCCCCCATATATAGCCAGATCCCCCCAAATGCAGCCAGTTTGTCCCCCATATACAGCCAGTTCCCCCCAAATGCAGCCAGCGTGTCCCCCATATACAGCCAGTTCCCCCCAAATGCAGCTAGTTTGTCCCCCATATACAGCCAGTTCCCCCCAAATGCAGCCAGCGTGTCCCCCATATACAGCCAGTTCCCCTCAAATGCAGCCAGCGTGTCCCCCATATACAGACAGTTCCCCCAAATGCAGCCAGCGTGTCCCCCATATACAGCCAGTTCCCCCCGTATACAGCCAGTTTGTCCCCCGTATACAGCCAGTTTGTCCCCCGTATACAGCCAGTTTGTCCCCCGTATACAGCCAGTTTGTCCCCCGTATACAGCCAGTTTGTCCCCCGTATACAGCCAGTTTGTCCCCCGTATACAGCCAGTTTGTCCCCCGTATACAGCCAGTTTGTCCCCCGTATACAGCCAGTTTGTCCCCCGTATACAGCCAGTTTGTCCCCCGTATACAGCCAGTTTGTCCCCCGTATTCAGCCAGTTTGTCCCCCGTATTCAGCCAGTTTGTCCCCCGTATTCAGCCAGTTTGTCCCCCGTATTCAGCCAGTTTGTCCCCCGTATTCAACCAGTTTGTCCCCCATATACAGCCTGTTCCCCCCAAATGCAGCCAGTTTGTCCCCCATATTCAGCCAGTTTGTCCCCCAAATGCAGCCTGTCCCCACCCCCCCCAGCCCTGCACTTACCTTCCTCGGTCCGCGCCGTCCTCGATGTGTTCTCCCGCCCTCGATGTCGCTTCAGCCAATCAGGTTACCGGTAACCAGATCCGGTGAACCTGATTGGCTGAAACCTCCACAGTCTTCTCCAAGGAACGCACCCCCGTGCGTACCAGGGAGGAGTTTTTGGAAGCTGAATACAGCGTGAGAGCTGGCTCTGATAGACACTTCCAAGTCACACCCACCGCCGGCCGCCGCTCTAATTCATATGGCCGGCGCTCACCAGGAGGCCGGCCATATGTATAGTGGGCAGCGCGGCAGCGGTGACAAGACACAGATTCATGCAATGCATGAATCTGTGTATTGTCTTTCAGTGGCGGTGCGGCAGCGAGAGGGGGCGGCGCTCCAGCGCCCTCTATGGACGCACCGCCACTGCATGTAGGATGGAGATCTTACTATCCCAATTATATACATCAGGGGTGTCCAAACTTTCTAAACAAAGGGCCAGTTTATGGGGAACCGACTGGGACCATCGGGAGTAGAAAATGTCCCGGCATCAGTGGGAGTAAACAATGCCCCATCTTTGGTGTCAGTGAGAAGAATTGTGCCCCATCATTGGTGTCATTGGGAGGAATTGTGCCCCATCATTGGTGTCATTGGGAGGAATTGTGCCCCATCGTTGGTGTCATTGGGAGGAATTGTGCCCCATCATTGGTGTCATTGGGAGGAATTGTGCCCCATCATTGGGAGGAATTGTGCCCCATCGTTGATGTCATTGGGAGAAATTGTGCCCCATCGTTGATGTCATTGGGAGGAATTGTGCCCCATCGTTGAGGTCATTGGGAGGAATTGTGCCCCATCGTTGAGGTCATTGGGAGGAATTGTGCCCCATCGTTGAGGTCATTGGGAGGAATTGTGCCCCACCATTGGAGTCATTGGTAGAAATTGCGCTCCATCGATGGCGTCATTGGGAGGAATTGTCTCTTCATTGGTGTCGGTGGACTAAAGATTTCCCCCAAGGGCCAGATAAAAGCAAAGGGCCACATCTAGCCCCCGGGTCACAGTCTGGAGACCACTGATCTAGAGGAACACGTTCTATGTTTCCATTGGTTGGATAAGTGCGATCCGTCCCTCTCTGGGAGGAGTTCCTTGTGGTGAAGCATTGCAGTGCGTGCGCCGTGTCCCTGTGTTCTGTATCTTACCTTTCACAGTAACCTGATAGCGGCGCTCGCCCCGCGCCACACAGGAGGATAGCCTTACACAGGGACAACAGCGACTCAGCAATGCCTCCATCAACAGAGCAAAGTCACGCCAGGGGATCCACTTCACAGTCCCATCTCTGTCATTGTATCCCAACCTTCCCCACCTTGTGAGCCGCGTCATCCCAGCAATTCAGGAAGAACTCGCTACTTCAAGCCACAAGGCGCCAGTATGAAAAAATAATTGCACGTTTGCGTTTTAACGCCGGCATCGGAACGCACTGAATTAGATGGTATCGCTATAGATGGAGAGTTCACATTTGTCGATTGTGCTGCAGCACATTATTGGAAATTGCCTAGGTCTCTTTTTTTCACTTTCATTCTTTTCGAGGCTTGAAGAAGTCAATGGCAACACATAAAAACGTATGTATGATGCGTTTTCAGTCCCTGGTTACACACCTAGATAGTTTATTAGCCAACACGAAGATCGCACATCAACGCATGTGAAAATAAGAGCATCAACGTACATTGAAAAATGCATTTAAAGTTGTGTGAAAAAGGTAACACAAATGTGTGAACCTCGCCTTTACCACTTCAATACCGAGCACTTCCACCCCTCCCAATACCAGGCACCCCCTTCCTGCCCCCCCAATACCGGGCACTAACACCCCCTTCCTGCCCCACCCCCCCAATACCGGGCACTTCCTTCCTGCCCCCCAATACCGGGCACTTCCACCCCCTTCCTGCCCCCCAATACGGGGCACTTCCACCCCCTTCCTGCCCCACCCCCCCAATACCGGGCACTTCCACCCCCTTCCTGCCCCACCCCCCCAATACCGGGCACTTCCACCCCCTTCCTGCCCCACCCCCCCAATACCGGGCACTTACACCCCCTTCCTGCCCCACCCCCCCAATACGGGCACTTTCACCCCATTCCTGCCCCACCCCCCCCAATACCAGGCACTTCCACCCCATTCCTGCCCCCCCAAATACCGGGCACTTCCACCCCCTTCCTTCCCCACACCCCCCCAATACCGGGCACTTCCAGCCCCTTCCTGCCCCCCCAATACCGGGCACTTCCACCCCCCCAATACCGTGCACTTCCACCCCCTTCCTCCCCCCACCCCCCCAATACCGAGGACTTCCACCCCATTCCTGCCCCCCCCCCAATACTGGGCACTTCCACCCCATTCCTGCCCCCCAATACTGGGCACTTCCACCCCATTCTTGCCCCCCCCAATACTGGGCACTTCCACCCCTTCCTTCCCCACACCCCCCCAATACCGGGCACTTCCACCCCCTTCATGCCCCCCTCCCAATACTGGGCATTACCCCCTTCCTGCCCCACCCCCCCCAATACCGGGCACTTCCACCCCATTCTTGCCCCCCCCCCCAATACCGGGCACTTCCACCCCCTTTCTGCCCAGGCCAATTTTCTGATTTCAGCACTCTCACACTTTGACAATTGCACGGTCATACAACACTGCACACATAGGACATTTTTATCATTTTCTATTAAACAGATAGAGCTTTCTTTTGCTGGTATTTATTCACTTATTAAAAAAAATAAAAAAGTATTTTAGAGCGTATTTTTTCTTCTTCACTGATTGACACTGATAAAACTGCACTGATTGACACTGATAAGCTGCACTGATGAGGCACTGATGGGCACTGATAGGTGGTAGTTATGGGCACTATTGATGGGCACTGATAGGTGGCACTAATGGTCACTCATAAGGCTGCACTGATGAGGCTGCACTGATATGGGGCATTGATGGGCACTGATTGGCAGCACTGATTGGCACTGTTGGGGCTGCAGTGATAAACAAGACAGTAATGATCAGTGCCCTGATTATCAGTGTAGATGTCCCATGTCACACTAGCCGGTACTGATGAGGCGGCACTGATGAGGCTGCACTGATGGACACTGATGAGGCTGCTCTGATGGGGACTGATGAGCTGCACTAATGGGCATTGATGGGCACTGATAGGTGGCAGGGTTGGGCACTGATAAGCAGCACTGCTCTGCACTGATGGGGCTGCACTGATATTTGGGGCACTGGCAATTAGTGCCCTGATTATCAGTGTAAATAATGTACCCACAGTGCCCTGATGGATCACATGGTAAAGGGCTGCTGAGATTGGCCCTTTACCTGGATTTGTGATCCGCTGTGTTCATGGGGACAAGTGATCACAGACACTCCCCGATGCTCGTGCCAGGGGGTGAGTGGTGAGCGCGTTCTTGGGAGGACGTCCTGGAACTCTCTCCCAGAAGTGGGGAGCCCCGCTGTAGCAGTATATCGGCTTTAGCACGGTATTAAAATAATTAAAGTGGTTGTAAACCTCAGACATGAAATATGAACAAATCACATCCCTCTGTTGGGTTTACTTTTCTCAATCCAGAGCACTAAGTGTCATTTCTGTCTGCTGCCTCCTTCCTCTGCTATCTGCATGAATCACTTCTGACCAGTTTTCATGACACCAAGAGATAAAAAGGTGACAGGGGAGGGGGCTCCAGCACACAGCCTGTGGTTGCTGTGTGAAGGGGGGGGGTGTCACTTCCCTCCACACCAATCAGCTCTCACTGAGCTCTGCAGAGTAACTTCAGCTTTCCACCCCCTGCTTTCTGAAATCTCAGACAAGCTATATAAATTCTGGACTTTGAATGGGTGTAGAGGGAGGACTGCAGATAAACGGGTACAAACTTATGTAGGAGGATTTGTTGAATCTCTGTGTATCACCTGAGGCCAGTCACTTCACTGGAAATATGTAAGGATTTACAACCACTTAAAAAAAAAGAAAACACAGCCTGAATACAAAAGCCTGTCCCCTGCCAGCCGGCTGCAGAGAAGGACCCTTGCTCTCTGTGTGGAAGCACAAAGCTCCCTGCTGATTGGAGAGCTCTAGTTCTGAAACTGATAAGTTTACTCAAAAGGAGTAAACAATGGTCGGACTTTAGAGGCAACACACCAATAGAATTTAGCAAAAAAATATATTATATTTATTACAAAGAAATAGAAATGTACAATGTTCAAGGATAAAAACCATACAAGATATTGACAGTATGAATTGAGTCCCTTGTGCGTCACATCTACGTGTTTCGCCGTGGGGCTTCTTCAGGATGGACAACAAGAGAGTACAAGAAAAGGGGACAAATCTCACTATCTCAGGAGAAAAAGAACTGTTGAATATGCTTCCCTTTCCCCCTTCATTATTCTCTAGTTCTGACTCAGCAGGGGGTGCGTTGAATCCCTGCGGAGAGATCACTGCTTCCACACCTTCTGTGCAGCATGCTGGCAGGGGATAGGCTTTCTTACCCAGGCTGCAGCTGCTTTCTATAGAAAAAACAAGTGTAAAATGTTCCCTACCTTTTTGTTTTAATGCGTCTGGAATGGATTTTTCTGACTTACAATAAAAGTTATTTTCGGCTTTAAGGATTTGGGAACTAACCGGCTAAATTGGGGACTACCTGAATGCCATGGAGAGTCGCCATGCAGACATACCGGACACATTAAGGTGCAGCGGTGATGAGGATAAAATTCCATTTGTCATTTCCCTGCTCTATAATGAAATGATCAGCTAACTGTGAATTCGGGACGATGACACAGAAGGTCATAAGATTGTCCAGCAAATTGTCATCTATAAAAGCCGTTTTCCAGCGTACTCAGTCAGCCGTGATTCATCGGCAGCTGCCTTGCAAATTACAGCCGCGGCACCCATAGCGCTGACCTTGGAGCGTTCATCATCATAAGAGCCGAGCCTTACAAAGAGCCGAGCCGTACAAAAAACCTGTTCTGACCAGAATCCTCCAATGTAGAGGTTCTCTGCAATCTACTTCCATCCAGCTCTGCTTTATAAACGGGCCTGGACCGGCAAAGCGGCAATTCTGGCATTTGGGGTCGGTGTATATGCAGTATATAGTGAAGATATCGGTGAGCACCGGCCTATTCTCATATAAACTGGGAAAATGAGTCTTGAAATGCTTGCAGGGATGGACTTCATGCATCTGAAGGGCCCCTTCACTAGTTCACCCCAGAGGGCACAGTGGCCCCTTCCATCAGAAGCGTAGGTGAAGTCCAGTCGGGAGCCGCGTTTTATTTATCCAATGGGCTGAGAGACTATGGAGCGTGATTCCCTGCCAGCGTTACGTCGTAGTTGAGTAAAGTGGACAAATAGTGCTGGACCCGCCAGGGTTTCTTATCGGCATTATTATCTTATTACTATTATTATAATCTATAACATTGATGTCGGGATCTGTTTCCTGGGCAGGCGACTTCTACACCCCAGAGGATCTCCAAGGTCTCTGGCTTGTTCTTCTAAAGTTTGCTAAGGGCTCCTTGAGCTTCGGCTAATTGACCTCCTTTTTGATGGAGCCTGTATAGTTCCTGGCCCAATGCCCCTTGGCAGAGTAAGCTACATGACACCAATGATCTTTTTAGCTGTCTATAGGGGTGCATTCTGACCAGTAATGGAAAATACATTCTTCCCACTGATCACCAATGTAAGGAACATTCTTCCCACTGATCACCAATGTAAGGAACATTCTTCTCACTGATCACCAATGTAAGGAACATTCTTCCCACTGATCACCAATGTAAGGAACATTCTTCCTACTGATCACCAATGTAAGGAGCATTCTTCCCACTGATCACCAATGTAAGGAGCATTCTTCTCACTGATCACCAATGTAAGGAACATTCTTCCCACTGATCACCAATGTAAGAGACATTCTTCCTACTGATCACCAATGTAAGGAACATTCTTCTCACTGATCACCAATGTAAGGAACATTCTTCTCACTGATCACCAATGTAAGGGACATTCTTCCCACTGATCACCAATGTAAGGAGCATTCTTCTCACTGATCACCAATGTAAGGAACATTCTTCTCACTGATCACCAATGTAAGGAACATTCTTCCCACTGATCACCAATGTAAGGAACATTCTTCCCACTGACCACCAATGTAAGGAACATTCTTCTCACTGATCACCAATGTAAGGAACATTCTTCCCACTGATCACCAATGTAAGGAACATTCTTCCCACTGATCACCAATGTAAGGAACATTCTTCCCACTGACCACCAATGTAAGGAACATTCTTCCCACTGACCACCAATGTAAGGAACATTCTTCCCACTGACCACCAATGTAAGGAACATTCTTCTCACTGATCACCAATGTAAGGAACATTCTTCCCACTGATCACCAATCTAAGGAACATTCTTCCCACTGATCACCAATGTAAGGAACATTCTTCTCACTGATCACCAATGTAAGGAACATTCTTCTCACTGATCACCAATGTAAGGAACATTCTTCTCACTGATCACCAATGTAAGGAACATTCTTCTCACTGATCACCAATGTAAGGAACATTCTTCTCACTGATCACCAATGTAAGGAACATTCTTCCCACTGATCACCAATGTAAGGAGCATTCTTCTCACAGATCACCAATGTAAGGAGCATTCTTCTCACTGATCACCAATGTAAGGAACATTCTTCTCACTGACCACCAATGTAAGGAACATTCTTCTCACTGATCACCAATGTAAGGAACATTCTTCTCACTGATCACCAATGTAAGGAACATTCTTCTCACTGATCACCAATGTAAGGAACATTCTTCTCACTGACCACCAATGTAAGGAACATTCTTCTCACTGATCACCAATGTAAGGAACATTCTTCTCACTGATCACTAATGTAAGGAACATTCTTCCCACTGATCACCAATGTAAGGAACATTCTTCCCACTGATCACCAATGTAAGGAACATTCTTCTCACAGATCACCAATGTAAGGAACATTCTTCTCCCTGATCACCAATGTAAGGAACATTCTTCTCACTGATCACCAATGTAAGGGACATTCTTCCCACTGATCACCAATGTAAGGAACATTCTTCTCACTGATCACCAATGTAAGGAACATTCTTCTCACTGATCACCAATGTAAGGAACATTCTTCTCACTGATCACCAATGTAAGGAACATTCTTCTCACTGATCACCAATGTAAGGAACATTCTTCTCACTGATCACCAATGTAAGGAACATTCTTCTCACTGATCACCAATGTAAGCATCATTCTTCTCACTGACCACCAATGTAAGGAACATTCTTCTCACTGATCACCAATGTAAGGGACATTCTTCCCACTGATCACCAATGTAAGGAACATTCTTCTCACTGATCACCAATGTAAGGAACATTCTTCTCACTGATCACCAATGTAAGGAACATTCTTCTCACTGATCACCAATGTAAGGAACATTCTTCTCACTGATCACCAATGTAAGGAACATTCTTCTCACTGATCACCAATGTAAGGAACATTCTTCTCACTGATCACCAATGTAAGGAACATTCTTCTCACTGATCACCAATGTAAGGAACATTCTTCTCACTGATCACCAATGTAAGCATCATTTCTTTCTCGTACATCACGGGACACAGAGCGACATAGTCATTACTAATGGGTTATATAGTTACCGTCAGGTGCTGGCACTGGCAACTTCCAAAACCGGAAGTACCCTCCCCTATATAAGCCCCTCCCATCCGGGAGCACCTCAGTTTTTTGCCAGTGTCTAAGGTGTTGGCCAAGAAGAAACATGTGTTTTTCACTGAGCTTGCGTACAGGTTCTTTTGGGCCTCAGTAAGCTATTCCGGATCCGACCAAAAAAGCTTCATAGCTAAACGGTCGGTACCCGGGCCTTGCAAAGAGAAGAGCAAGGTTCTGCCTGTAATGCTTCTCTTAGGAGAGCTGGACCCTGGGATCCAGAGCTCTGGTCATACCCACGACCAAGATGTTTTCTGTGCAGGGTGCTATACAGGTCCAGGGGAGTGGAATCCTTGGGAACCCGGTCCCTGAAGGTTTGATTACAATGCCTGCCGTGATAGGTGAAGTTTGGGCTTTTGTGGACCAAACAAAGTCCTGCGGCGAGGAACAGGTAAGTGGGGGCCCCCAGGAACTTGGTTCTATTGGGGGACCCCCAAGCCTAATTTGTCTTTCTGTCTGTTACCTAATGGTATTCCCGCAAGATTCTGTGCATGCCTGTAACTACTAAAAAAATGTAATAATTTTTAATGGTGGTCAAGAAAAAATAAAATAAATGTTTTTTTATATATATTTAGTATATTAGACTGCGGTACCTGTGTTTGTCCACTAGAGGCCGCTGTGGAATGTTTCTTGTCATGTGGACTAGTTTCTTCTCAGAGAGCAAAGTCCAGGCAGTTGGTGAGTTCTCCTATAGGAAACTGCTTCCTCTGCCATGTTGCAGTGCTCGTCCATCCCCCGGCCTGCGGCAAAGAGGGGCCCTGGCTCCTGTCCCTGGTTTCCATGTTTGAAATTAGCGCCGAGGGCGCACGTGGCCGCGCGTGCGCGTGCACGCGCCTCTATATATAGAGGTGAGCCGGGAAAGGGGGTGGAGCCTGGGGGATGACGCTCTGTGCGCGCCGCAGCGCTTCTGCGCATGTGCGGGCGTCCCAGCAGGTTTTAAAAAGCCACAATATTGTAGTAAGCTGGCTATGAAGTACAGAGACAGAGCTGGCAACATTTAAAGGCATACAGCAAGCGGTTGATACAGGCATCCCCTAGAAAGGCACATTAGTAGACACCAACTGTGATATAGCAGCAATTGTGCTAGACTATTCTCAGTAAAAGTGGTGTATTACGGCTGGAATACCTCAGCTTTAGGCTTAGGAATATGCCGTCCAGAAGCTCCGGAACTGAATCTTCCAGGAAGCGAAGGGGGTCTCATCGGGCTCTGAGGATCTTGGGCATACTTCTGCTGCACCAGTCTCCCCTGAAGTTCAGAGGTAAGTGACCGTAGAGACCCCGCAGGGGTACTTGGTACTGTGGCTGTCCTCAGTCACCTGCTCCTGTGTATGTAACAGAGGAGGTTTTTTCCTCAGCTCTGGGAGGATTAGAGAGAGATTGTCAACATTTATCGCTGCCTCCCTGTCAGGGAAAGCACGCCCGATCTCCGTCTCCTCCTTCAGAGTGCCTGTTAGCAGAGCAACAGTCCCATACAGGGATCGACCTGCCTGAAGGGGATCAGGATGAGGTTGATTCTGTTGTAGAGGAATCAACAGTGGGGGAACCTTTTCTCAGCATCTCAAGCTGAAAGATTATGGGTTCAGTCTCTGACTAACATGGTCCGATCAGCATTTAAAAATGCACCTTGCGGAACCATCAACCACTACTGTATCCTCGTTGGGGTCGCTAGAAGCCCCCAGACTGTTTGTTCTTTTCCACTTCACCCTTTACTGAAAGGGCTCAGTTACCAGGATTGGGAACGTCCTGAGAAAATATTTATTCCCCCAAGAGATTTCCGGTGGTCTATCCCATGGAGGATAAGTTCATCAAAAAAAAAAAAAAAAAAAAAAAATGGAAGGTCCCTACAGTGGACGCAGCCATCTCTTGTATGTATAAATCACTGACATGTCCAGTGGATAATGTCCAAATGTTCAAGAACCCAATAAATAAAAGATTGGAGTCCTTATGAAAATCTGCTTGGTGATACAACCAGCAGTAGCAGCTATTGGGGTCTGCTAAGCAGTGAAGGATCAGTTGAAACAGGTCTTGAGGGACTTGACAGATCAGCAGGCTTTGCCCTAGCTGATCTACCTAGAGCCTTAGGCTTTGCGGTTGACGCCATAGAGGATTCAGTCCATCAGGCCTCCCGCCTTACGCTGTCTATAGTACATACGCGTAGGCTCCTATGGCTCAAAAACTGGTCTGCTGAAGCTCCCTGTAAAGAAGGGCTGGTTAGCGTCCCATTTCATGGTGAACGCTTATTCAGGGAAAACCTGGACAAATATATCCAGAAAATTTCCAGCGGTAAAAATACGCTCTTGCCGGTTAAAAGCAGAGTTAGAGGTCCCTCTTTAAGAGGCCTGCTTCTCCAGTCCCTGAGGCATCGGCTGTGTAACAGTTCCGACGGCCTCCTCGGTCAAATCCCGGGGGTAAAAAACAGGGACAGTAGCAGGGTAATGAGAAACCCTGGGTCAGGGGAGGTACAAAACCTCCCCCAAAGTTAAATTCATTGAAGCCCCCACTCAGTCGGGTGGGGGGAGGACTCCAGTTGTTCGCAAGAGACCTGGCGGGACACGATCAAGACAGATAGGTGCTCTCCGCAGTAGGTTTGGGATACAGTTTGGAGTTAAAAGGCTCTCCTCCTTCCCATTTTTGAGGTCAAACGTGCCAGGGGATCCCCGGAAGAGAGAGTCCCTCCTGTTGGCACTAGAACAACTATTGCTCCAAGGAGTAATTATGGAGGTTCCCCTGGAAGAATGAGGGTTCGGGTTTTACTCAAACCTCTTTACAGTCCCGAAGCAAACGCGGACGGGAGGCCCATATTAATTCTAAAAGGGCTATACAAATTCCTGTATATCAGGTCTTTCCGATGGAGTCGATCCGATCGGTGGCCACTGCCCTACAAGGGGAGGATTGGTTAGCCACGATCGACATCAAAGATGCTTATTTGCACATTCCCATCTTTCCAGTCCACCAAAAATTTCTACGCTTTGCAGTAGAAGGGCGCCATTTTCAGTTCAGAGCCTTACCCTTCGGTTGGGCCACAGCACCACGAGTGTTTACAAAAATTCTGGCCCTTTATGGGCCAATCTAAGAACACAAGGTGTAATGATAATGGCATATCTGGATGACTTGTTGCTGATAGACCACTCAGTGAAAAAACTAGACGTGGTCGTTCACAAGACGATCAAGTATCTGGAATCTCACGGTTGGATTATCAACCGAGACAAGTCAGCCCTAAAAACCAGTCAAAAGTCTGGAATACTTGGGGCTAAGGTTGGATTCAGGCCAGAGAAAAATATTCTTGCCTCGAGGAAAGGTGTTGTCTTTGAAAGATTTGATCCACTTAGTGGGTACAAAAAAGACAGCCGTCCATACGCCTGTATATGAGGCTGCTGGGAAAAATGGTGGCATCATTCGAAGCAGTACCCTACGGTCAATTCCATTCAAGGAATTTGCAAGGGGCCATACTGTCAGCCTGGAACAAAAAAATTCAGGCCTAGACTTACAATGTCCTTGTCCCCTTCCGTTCGCAAGAGCCTCCGTTGGTGGTTGGTTTCCCAGAATCTGGAAAAAAGGAAATCCTTCAGTCCGATTTCTTGGAAGGTTGTCACTACAGATGCCAGCCTTATAGGCTGGGGAGCAGTACTGGAGCAATAGTCTCTCCAGGGCAGATGGTCGGATGCAGAAAAGGCCCTGCCCATCAATCTCTTAGAGATACGAGCAGCCCGGTATGCCCTAGTAGCATGGACATCCAAACTCCAAGGGTCCCCTGTCAGAATTCAATCAGACAATGCCACAGCAGTGGCATATATCAATCATCAGGGGGGCACCAGGAGTCGTGCAGCCCAGAGGGAAGTAAATTACATCCTGAAATGGGCAGAAAAAATATGTCCCAGCCATATCTGCGGTATTCATTCCAGGAGTGGAGAATTGGAAGGCGGACTTTCTAAGTCGCCAGCAATTAGGCCCAGAGGAAGGGTCCCTTCACCCCGAGGTTTTCTGGACAATATGTCAGCGGTGGGGAACATCGGATGTAGATCTTCTAGCATCCAGATTCAACGCAAAGGGGGACAGGTTTGTCTCTCGGACAAGGGATCCCCTAGCTTGCGGCTCGGATGCCCTAGTGTTCCCTTGGGATCAGTTCAAGCTGATATATGCATTCACACCGCCACAATGGTTACCTCGATTACTTCGCAGAATCAGGGTAGAAAAGAAACCAGTGATTCTGGTGGCTCCAGCGTGGCCCCGAAGAGCGTGGTACGTGGAGATTGTAAAATGTCAGTGGGGAGTCCTTGGACTTTCCCACATCGTCCGGACCTGCTTTCGCAAGGACCGATATACCACCCTTCCTTACCAGCCCTAGGTTTGACGGCCTGGCTATTGAAGCCCACATTCTAAAAAAGAGAGGGCTCTCTAATTCTGTGGTATCTACCATGATCAATGCCAGGAAGCCGGTATCCAGGCAGATCTACTATAGAATCTGGAAGGCGTACATCGCCTGGTGTGAAGCCAAGAAATGGCATCCACGTAAGTACGTAATAGGTAGGAGTCTGGACTCCCTACAATGGGCTGTAGATAGGAAGCTTGCCTTGAGTACTATCAAGGGTCAGATTTCGGCCTTGTCAATATTTTTTCAAAGGCCCTTGGCTTCGCATTCACTAGTCAAAGCCTTTATACAAGGAGTGATGCGTATTAGTCCTCCGGTTAATATTCCCATATGTCCATGGGATCTAAACTTGGTTCTGTCGGTTCTACAGAAACAACCATTTGAACCATTACAGCATATTTCCTTGGTGCTTCTCACCAGGAAATTGATTTTTCTAGTAGCCATTTGTTCGGCTAAGAGAGTATCGGAATTAGCAGCTATGTCCTGTAAGGAGCCATATCTGGTTATCCATAAGGACAGAGTAGTGTTACGTCCTCATCCAGCCTTTCTTCCTAAGGTGGTATCGAGTTTTCATTTGAACCAAGATGTGGTTCTTCCTTCTTTTTTCCCCAAACCTACTTCAGTAGAGGAAAAGTTATTGCATTCTTTGGATGTAGTAAGAGCAGTTAAAGCTTATCTAAAAGCCACTGCTCAGATTCGCAGAACGGATACTTTGTTTATTCTGCCGGAAGGCCCCAGAAGGGGTCAGGCAGCGTCAAAATCTACTTTAGCCAAGTGGATTCGACAGGTCATAATACAAGCCTATGGCTTGAGAAGTAGACCGCCTCCGTTCAAAGTTAGGGCGCACTCCACGAGAGCAGTTGGAACTTCATGGGCAGTGCATCACCAGGCCTCCCTGGCTCAAATCTGTAAGGCCGCAACATGGTCTTCGGTACACACGTTTACTAGGTTCTACCAGGTGGACGTTAGAAGTCAGGAGGATGTCGCCTTTGGGCGCAGTGTGTTGCAGGCCGCAAAAGATCCTCATGTCTGATAGCGCTCAGCTTATATATGGTGTATCCCCCCCCTCATTTGGCATTGCTTTAGGACATCCCATTAGTAATGACTATGTCGCTCTGTGTCCCGTGATGTACGAGAAAGAAAATAGGATTTTTATAACAGCTTACCTGTAAAATCCTTTTCTTGGAGTACATCACGGGACACAGAGCTCCCGCCCCTCTTTGGGGACACTTATTGCTTTGCTACAAAACTGAGGTGCTCCCGGATGGGAGGGGCTTATATAGGGGAGGGTACTTCCGGTTTTGGAAGTTGCCAGTGCCAGCACCTGACGGTAACTATATAACCCATTAGTAATGACTATGTCGCTCTGTGTCCCGTGATGTACTCCAAGAAAAGGATTTTACAGGTAAGCTGTTATAAAAATCCTATTTCTTCTCACTGATCACCAATGTAAGGAACATTCTTCTCACTGATCACCAATGTAAGGAACATTCTTCTCACTGATCACCAATGTAAGGAACATTCTTCCCACTGATCACCAATGTAAGGGACATTCTTCTCACTGATTACCAATGTAAGGAACATTCTTCTCACTGATCACCAATGTAAGGAACATTCTTCTCACTGATCACCAATGTAAGGAACATTCTTCCCACTGATCACCAATGTAAGGAACATTCTTCTCACTGATCACCAATGTAAGGAACATTCTTCCCACTGATCACCAATGTAAGGAACATTCTTCTCACTGATCACCAATGTAAGGAACATTCTTCTCACTGATCACCAATGTAAGGAGCATTCTTCTCACTGATCACCAATGTAAGGAACATTCTTCTCACTGATCACCAATGTAAGGAACATTCTTCTCACTGATCACCAATGTAAGGAGCATTCTTCTCACTGATCACCAATGTAAGGAACATTCTTCTCACTGATCACCAATGTAAGGAACATTCTTCCCACTGATTACCAATGTAAGGAACATTCTTCCCACTGATCACCAATGTAAGGGACATTCTTCCCACTGATCACCAATGTAAGGAACATTCTTCTCACTGATCACCAATGTAAGGAGCTTTCGTTGTGGGAAAGTAATAGCACCTTTAAACTATGGGATATATACTGGAATGGCGATGATAAGCGACTTTTATAATGGGGCTCTGATAGTGCGGCAAACAATTTGACACTAACTGATGCTGGGGGGGAAATGACTAACTGACATCACCAGTGACACTAATAGTGATCAGTGATACTATACACTGTCACTGTAGCACTGGCAGGGAAGGGGATAACATCTTGGGGTAATCAGGGGGTTAAATTTGTGCCTAACAAGTGTTAAAGCGGAGGTCCACACAAAAAGTGAACCTCTGCTTTTCGGAACCCTCCCCCCCCCCCCCCTCCGTTGTCACATTTGGCACCTTTCAGGGGGGAGGGGGGTGTGGATACCTGTATAATAAAGGTATTTGCACTGACTTCCGGGAATAAACGCCCCTGTGATCTGGGAAACACACAGGTCCCAGAACAGAGCGGAGACCACTGAGGACGCACCGCGATACTTGCGCATGCGCAGCAGGGAACCGGGCAGTGAAGCCGCGATGCTTCACTTCCTGATTCCCTCACCGAGGATGGCGGCGGGGGGCAGCTGAGAGACAACCGATTGATCGGCTTCGGCTGCCGACAATGCGGGCACCCTGGACAGGTAAGTGTTCATTTATTAAATGCAGTATTTGTAGCTGCTGGCTTTTAATATTTTATTTTTCGGTGGAGCTCCGCTTTAATGTGTATTATGTGCTGCTTTTACTAAAGGTCTCTTTGTTTCTTTTCCCTGCTTTGCAAAGAGATTGTTTCCTCTGTTGTTTTTCTAAACGGGGCTCTGGGCTGTAATTGGACACAGCTAAAGAGCATGTCACGGCCATTAATCATTGGCCAGGACCTGCTGACAAAATCCTGCTCTGTCCAATCACAGCGGGAGGCGGCAGGCAGGGGCACACGTGTGTCCTGTGCATGCAAGAGGCCAGTGACTGACAGGTAGGCCGGTGTGCCTGCAGGAGCTGCCCATCCACAGTACAATGCTCGGGGGAGGGGTCCTGAAGTGGTTAAATAAAGGATTTTTTTTTTTTTATATAATATTTAATGACTTCCAAGTTTTGGTACCTATAGAAGTCCTATAACAAGCTCTTTTCTCTTTTCGGTTTGATGTAGAGGGATGTTGGTACCTCCCAATAATGGCCTTTGACTCTTTCATGCATCGGTACAAAATGTAAGTACTATCAGAATATGACCATACCACATGATTCGTGCTCCATTGATGAATGAATCTTTGCCCCCCCCCCCCCCCCCTCCCAGTAAGGTGGCTGCCTCCACAGTGGGGACATGACAGGTCCTCTTTATTGTATTTTCCATTAGTCATTCATGGGCCTTCTCCACCTCACTAAACCCCAAGATAAGCAAAGCATCTGATTAATATCCCATTTAACTCATTGCAGATTCCAAAACATCCCCAAGACAAATACAAACGGAACAAGCAAAACACGCGCCCACAAAAGCAGCTAAACATTTTTATCCTGAAGTATTTCTGGAAAAATATTGTGTTTGGAGCGGCGTCCAACAACCGTTGTGGTTTCCTGGCAGGAAGATTATGTGTCTCATTTACAATATCCCTCTAAAGCCGCTCCACAGTTCCATAAAAGTCAGAATTGTGTGAAAAAGTCGCTTCTTATTTTCTGAGATTTCTGCCTTTTATCCTCAAAATTGTTTTGTTTAGAAGAAAGAATTTCTCCTCTCTCTGCTCTCTCCATTGTTACTTTAAAACATTCCTGATGGTGGAAAGCCAGTTCTGTACGGCATGCTACATCGCAGGAATATAGAAAGAAACTCTACTATTAATGAAGAGCAAAGGACATTATAAGGCGGGATTTCCAACCAACCCGATGGTTCCTCCAGAGGTCATAATGGGCTCCTTGAGGTGTGGATCATTGACCTCCCCTTTATGGTGCCGGCATTGTTCCAAGGGCCAATGCCACTTGGCAGAGCCACCTGCATGACTCCTAGAGGTGTAACTAGAACCTTCATGGCCTCAGTGCAAGAGTCCATGAAGGGCCCCTTGACCCCCCCCCCCATTTCCAGCCCCTTTCCATTGGTCCCAGGGCCCTTCCCTCTGGAAAGGAATTCCCACTAACCCCACGGCCCTTTACTCCCGATGTGGGACGCTTTTATAAAATAAGAAAAAAACAGGAGCCCAGGATCACACAGTGCAGCAAACGGTGTCCGTCTCTAGCAGCTTGGATTTCGCAGTGGGACCCTTTCACTTGTTCTGCAGCAGACCCCCTTCCTGCCATCTTGGGGCCTCCCGCATGGTGGCGGAACACCAGGGCTCAGTTGTAATTGCGGCCTTTGGGACCCTGGAAGTTCCACCACTGATGACATCAATGAGTTTATTTACTGTAGCTCTCTGTAGGGTTAGCATTCTGACCACCAATGTAAGGAACATTCTTCCCACTGATCACCAATGTAAGGAACATTCTTCCCACTGATCACCAATGTAAGGAGCATTCTTCCCACTGATCACCAATGTAAGGAGCATTCTTCTCACTGATCACCAATGTAAGGGACATTCTTCCCACTGATCACCAATGTAAGGAACATTCTTCCCACTGATCACCAATGTAAGGAACATTCTTCTCACTGATCACCAATGTAAGGAACATTCTTCTCACTGATCACCAATGTAAGGGACATTCTTCTCACTGATCACCAATGTAAGGAACATTCTTCTCACTGATCACCAATGTAAGGAACATTCTTCCCACTGATCACCAATGTAAGGAACATTCTTCTCACTGATCACCAATGTAAGGAACATTCTTCCCACTGATCACCAATGTAAGGAACATTCTTCCCACTGATCACCAATGTAAGGAACATTCTTCCCACTGATCACCAATGTAAGGAACATTCTTCCCACTGATCACCAATGTAAGGAACATTCTTCTCACTGATCACCAATGTAAGGGACATTCTTCTCACTGATCACCAATGTAAGGAACATTCTTCTCACTGATCACCAATGTAAGGAACATTCTTCTCACTGATCACCAATGTAAGGAACATTCTTCTCACTGATCACCAATGTAAGGGACATTCTTCTCACTGATCACCAATGTAAGGGACATTCTTCCCACTGACCACCAATGTAAGGAACATTCTTCTCACTGATCACCAGTGTAAGGAACATTCTTCCCACTGATCACCAATGTAAGGAACATTCTTCCCACTGATCACCAATGTAAGGGACATTCTTCCCACTGATCACCAATGTAAGGGACATTCTTCTCACTGATCACCAATGTAAGGAACATTCTTCCCACTGATCACCAATGTAAGGGACATTCTTCTCACTGATCACCAATGTAAGGAACATTCTTCCCACTGATCACCAATGTAAGGGACATTCTTCCCACTGATCACCAATGTAAGGGACATTCTTCCCACTGATCACCAATGTAAGGAACATTCTTCTCACTGATCACCAATGTAAGGGACATTCTTCCTACTGATCACCAATGTAAGGAACATTCTTCTCACTGATCACCAATGTAAGGAACATTCTTCCCACTGATCACCAATGTAAGGGACATTCTTCCCACTGATCACCAATGTAAGGAACATTCTTCTCACTGATCACCAATGTAAGGGACATTCTTCCTACTGATCACCAATGTAAGGAACATTCTTCTCACTGATCACCAATGTAAGGAGCATTCTTCTCACTGATCACCAATGTAAGGAACATTCTTCCCACTGATCACCAATGTAAGGAACATTCTTCCCACTGATCACCAATGTAAGGAACATTCTTCCCACTGATCACTAATGTAAGGAACATTCTTCTCACTGATCACCAATGTAAGGAACATTCTTCCCACTGATCACCAATGTAAGGGACATTCTTCTCACTGATCACCAATGTAAGGGACATTCTTCTCACTGATCACCAATGTAAGGAACATTCTTCTCACTGATCACCAATGTAAGGAACATTCTTCTCACTGATCACCAATGTAAGGAACATTCTTCTCACTGACCACCAATGTAAGGAACATTCTTCTCACTGATCACCAATGTAAGGAACATTCTTCTCACTGATCACCAATGTAAGGGACATTCTTCCCACTGATCACCAATGTAAGGAACATTCTTCTCACTGATCACCAATGTAAGGAACATTCTTCTCACTGATCACCAATGTAAGGAACATTCTTCTCACTGATCACCAATGTAAGGAACATTCTTCTCACTGATCACCAATGTAAGGAACATTCTTCTCACTGATCACCAATGTAAGGAACATTCTTCTCTCTGATCACCAATGTAAGGAACATTCTTCTCACTGATCACCAATGTAAGGAACATTCTTCTCACTGATCACCAATGTAAGGAACATTCTTCTCACTGATCACCAATGTAAGGAACATTCTTCCCACTGATCACCAATGTAAGGAACATTCTTCCCACTGATCACCAATGTAAGGAACATTCTTCTCACTGATCACCAATGTAAGGAACATTCTTCCCACTGATCACCAATGTAAGGAACATTCTTCCCACTGATCACTAATGTAAGGAACATTCTTCTCACTGACCACCAATGTAAGGAACATTCTTCCCACTGATCCCCAATGTAAGGAACATTCTCCCCACTGATCACCAATGTAAGGAACATTCTTCTCACTGATCACTAATGTAAGGAACATTCTTCTCACTGATCACCAATGTAAGGAACATTCTTCCTACTGACCTGATATATTATACGGTGACATTGTGGGCTGTTGGTGATCTTATGCAGTTTCAGAAAAATGGGAGCTCCCAAGAACAGGCTGCGAGGAACACATTCCCTTTTGTGTCCTAATGGTTTTATGTCAATCATGATGTATAGTAATTCAGTATTTGTACAGAAACTGGACTTTTAAGGTGCCAGCTACAAGTATTTCACAACTGTGTAAGGTTCAATAAAAACATTGCTTTTATTACATATACAAAAAATTCAAATATAACTGTTAATACCACCACAACAGTTATGCAGTTTTGTTCAGCAGTGCAGCAAACTTCAAACTCTACATGTTTCACTGTAAAGGCTTCTTCAGGAGTCCTATGGAAGCTGGAAGCTGCTGATACTACAAATAGAAAGATAAATCAGACATACTTAAGGAACAATAGCCTTCAAACTTCTTTGAAGGCTCTTAGTTAAAACTTAAAACCACCACAACAGTTATGCGGTTTTGGTCAGCAGTGCAGCAAACGTCCGCTCTACATGTTTCACCGTAAAGGCTTCCTCAGGAGTCTTATGGAAGCTGCAAGTTACTGATACTACAAATAGAAAGATAAATCAGAGATACATAAGTAACAATGGTTTCTATGAAGGCTATTGTTACTGTTACTACAAATAGAAATAGTACATATAACAGTAACAATAGCCTTCAAAGAAACCATTGTTACTTATGTATCTCTGATTTATCTTTCTATTTGTAGTATCAGTAACTTGCAGCTTCCATAAGACTCCTGAGGAAGCCTTTACGGTGAAACATGTAGAGCAGAGGTTTGCTGTACTGCTGATCAAAACTACATAACGGTTGTGCTGGTTTTAACAGTTATATTTAAATGTATATGTAATAAAAGCAATGTTTTTATTGAACCTTACACAGTTGTGAAATAGTCATTCCTGGCACCTTAAAAAGTCCTGTTTCTGTACAAATATGAAATTTATATTATTTGGTTTGTGGTGCCTCTTGGACCTCCAATGCCCGACCTATTGAATTATGATGTAACATTATGGAGTCCTGAGAGGCACTGAAGGGAAAGATCAGAGACTCCGTCCTTGCACATATCACATTTACCAACATAAAGCATCAACCAATCTACAAACAAAGCTATGAAGTGCTTTGATACCCATAGAACTTAATGACATTAATAAACATTCTCTAATTATAGAAGTTGTTTTGCCAGATTAAATATGAAACTGTGTAGCATGATCATAGTACTATTAGTTACAATATAGCACAGGTTTTAACCGCTTCAATATACCGGGCATTTTCACCCTCTTCCTGCCCATACCAATTTTTAGTTTTCAGCGCTGTTGCACTTTGAATGACAATTGCGCGGTCATGCAACACTGTACCTAAATGAAATCTTAGTTTTTTTCCCCACAAATAGAGCTTTCGTTTGGTGGTATTTGATCACCTCTGCGGTATTTATTTTTTGCGCTATAAACAAAAGAAGAGCGTCAGTTTTGAAAAAAACACTATTTTTTACTTTTTGATTTAATAAATATCACAATAAAAAAAAAAAAAAAAATATATATATATATATATATATATATATATATATATATATATATATATATAATTTTTTATTTTTTTTTCCTCAGTTTAGGATACGTATTCTACATATTTTTGGTAAAAAAAATTGCAATAATCATTTGGTTTGCACAAGAGTTATAGCATCTACAAAATAGGGGATAGGGGATTTATGGCATTTTAATTTTTTTACTAGTAATGGCGGCGATCTGCGATTTTTATTTTTTATTGTGACCGTGACATTGCGACGGACATATCGGACACTTTTGACACATTTTTGGGACCATTCACATTTTATACAGCGATCAGAGCTATAAAACTGCACTGATTACTGTGTAAATGTGACTGACAGGGAAGAGGTTAACACTAGGGGGCGATCAAGGGGCTAAATATGTTCTCTATTAGTGATTCTAACTGGAAGGGACTGACAAGGGGAGGAGACCGATCAGTGTTCCTCTGTACTGGGAACACAACATCGGTCTCCTCACCTCTGACAGGACGTGGATCTGTGTGTTTAAGTACTACAGTTTGGCGCCATTCCGCAATTTAAAGAATCGCACGTTGGGCATCTATTTACTCAGCTTTCATATTCTACTAAACATTTGGGGCATATGTTATGTTTTTTTTGTTTTTTTTTATTCATTAAAGTATATTTTTTACCCAAAAGAATTGCGTTTGAAAAATCACTGCGCAAAAAACATGTGACATAAAAAATAGCAACAACCACTATTTTATTCTCTAGGGTCTCTGCTAGAAATATATATGTGTGTGTGTGTGTGTGTGTGTGTGTTTGTGTGTGTTTAGGGGTTCTAAGTAATTTTCTAGCCAAAAATACCGATTTTTACTTGTAAACAAAAAATGTCAGAATAAGGCCTGGTCCTTAAGTGTTTCGAGCGACTCCTCATAGGCTGGCCTGATGTTTTAAATTATTATATAATTTATATTTGATCGGATAAGAGGGCGCATTGAACAGTTTCTAGAGACAATCTATGTGGTGGAAGAAATAATGTGAAGCAAATTTCCATTGTTTCTTCCCAAGAGATTCCGCAGAAATACTGTAGGAGAAAACCTAGGTAGGTGACCCAAGGGAAACCAAGAAAGGCCTGGAGATGTTTTTTAAGACTGTAATTACTTTTCCAAGAAAAGCATGTAAAAATGATTCAGCATTTAATGAAAGGATTGCAGATTATGGGATAAAACAAGTGCAGATCTAAATCCCTAAATGACCATAAAAAGCTGCGGCTTTTGATGCAGACTAAGAATGCAAAATGAGAGTTTATTAGAAGTGCAAATGAAAGAGAAGAGTTTTCTTTTAAAGTCTCCCCATTGTACCGCTTCATAGAGGTTACTGCAGTGAGTCACTAGACGTGATTAAAGGGAAAGCAAAACCAATCAGTGATTTTTGTCCCGGTAATATGGCAACTGTGGCAAAGTCAAAAAATCCACTCTGATTTATCAATAGCGGAGTTCAAACCATTTCAGCCAGTTTCCATTTTCATCTGGATTTTTACTGTGCTCTTGGGTGGGATGGGGCTCACTGTCCCTGTGGGTACAAGGATGGGGTTCTGGACTCTGGAGGAGGTTAGGGGACCAGACTTGGAGGCACTACCCCGCTTAATGCAGAACCTGCAATCCCCATAGTGCCAGTAAGCTCCAACAATGTCACACACTTCCATGGAGGGTGCTGCAGGGGTTGGGAAACACTTTGGGAGTGGTGGAGTCTAGGGGCACTATGGAGGGCTGGAGGCTCTGCAGTAGGCCAGGGGCACTGAAGGGGGCTGGGAACACTGTGGGTGGCATTGTGGGAGGTTTGAGAGGACTGTGTAAGTTTGGGAGGGCACTGTGGGGGCTTTGGGGCTCTGAGGTCCACTATGGAAGGTTTGGGTGCACTATGGGAGTTGGAAGGCACTGTGGAAGGTTGGAGGGCGCTGTGGGGGCTTTGGGGCTCTGAGGTCCACTATGGAAGGTTTTGGTGGACACTATGGGAGTTGGGGGGCACTGTGGAAGGTTAGAGAGCACTGTGTGGGCTGAGGGTCACTGAGGTCCACTATGGAAGTTTGGGGGGCACTATGGGAGCTGGCAGGCACTGTGGAAGGTTGGAGAGCACTGTGGGGGCTGATGAGCACTGAGGTCCACTATGGAAGGTTGGGGGGGTGACACTATGGGAGCTGGAAAACACTGTGGAAGGTTTGGAGAGCACTGTGGGGGCTGAGGGGCACTTATGTCCACTTTGGAAGGTTGGGGGGCACTATATGAGCTAGAAGGCACTGTGTAAGGTTGGAGAGCACTATGGGGGCTGAGGGGCACTAAGGACCACTATGGAAGGTTGTGGGCACTATAGTTGTTGGGGGGGCACTGTGGAAGGTTGGAGAGCACTGTGGTGGTTGAGGGGCACTGAGGTCCACTATGGAAGGTTGGAGGGCACTATGGGAGCTGGCAGGCACTGTGAAAGGTTGGAGAGCACTGTGGTGGTTGAGGGGCAGTGAGGTCCACTATTCACTATGCACTATGGGAGTTGGAAGGCACTGGGGAAAGTTGGAGGGCACTGTGGGGGCTTTGGGGCTCTGAGGTCCACTATGGAAGGTTTGGGTGGACACTATGGGAGTTGGGGGGCACTGTGGAAGGTTAGAGAGCACTGTGTGGGCTGAGGGGCACTGAGGTCCCCTATGGAAGGTTGGGGGGGCACTATGGGATTTGAGGAGCACTGTGGAAGGCTGGAGAGCACTGTGGGGGCTGAGGGGCACTGGGGTCAACCATGGAAGGTTGGGGGGCACTATGGGAGCTGGCAGGCACTATGGAAGGTTGGAGAGCATTGTGGTGGTTGAGGGGCAGTGAGGTCCACTATTCGAGGTTTGGGGACACTATGGGAGCTGGAAGGCACTGTGGTAGGTCAGTGGATCTTCAGCTGGCTGGAGACCCGGTAGGAGATAGGCCATGGCCCTGCAGTGGTCCATTTCTGGTGGCTGGGAAAACTGCCTTTGACAGTTGTCACCAGAACATCCCCATTTCCCCGTTAAAAGATTTCTCTTCGCCTTCGGTTCTGGTGATAAATGTAAGATTTTAGATGTACCATCACTTTCAGTCCCAGTGACAATTGTCCCCATGATAAATAGAAAGAGGGAATCCCCTCAGACAGCACACAAACCTGACAGGAGTCTAACCCTTCCTTACTCTACTCTATCCAAAAATAAAAAAATGAATGGCTTTAGATACACTCTACCTGTTAGATATGTGAAATTGGTCCGGGTGCCCTTTGCACATTGTAATTACAGTTTGTGCTGCTTTAGTAAATTACATTTGCCCCATTGATGTGCCTTCAGGGTTTAGTCATTACAAGTCTTTTCAATGAACAGGGGAAAGTGAACACATCAGCGAAGTCTCTACTTGTTGTTTTGACAAACGCAGCAGATCAGCAAATCTGTACAGACAGGAATAATTATAATTACATGTTATTTGCCATATAACAAGATATATATAACACTTGTACAGTACAACATATAAATAACCAGTCTGAAAATATGTGCATTTTTCTGTGTAATTCAGAAGACCATTTAAAGGGAATTTCTGGTATTTCATTATTTTTTTTTGCTCCAGCCTGTGATTCCTGGCTCCCTAGTCTGGCCAATAGAGATCCGACCAATAGAGAGCTGAGGAAGGGAGAGATCGGGGTAACAAATGTCCATGCCTGCTACTGGTTTATCTTACAGGTTCTCTTAAAAGCTCTACAACTGGGCTGACCTGTGTAAGCTCTACGATGGTCAATGTCAGAGCTTACACAAGGTAATCTGCTTGTCTCCCCTATGTGACAGTGTTCAGGCCTGGGGGTTGACCTGGAGGGGGGGGGGGGGTGAGAGGTTTCAAGAGAACCTTTAAAGCGGAACTTCTCTCTCTCAATCAACACCATTTCCAAATCCTAATGCTGCTAGCGTTAGTTGATAGATAGGAAAGTATATCATACTTACTTGTTTTAAAGTGGACGTAAGGGCACAAGGTGTTTTACCTTCATGCAAAACTTCTGTGTGCAGCAGCCCCCCCCCCCCCCCCAATACCACAAGAGCCTTGGCTCTCCAGGGACTCGTACTCCTGATTGGCTTTTGACAACAGTGGGAGCCATTGGCTCCCACTGCTGTCAATCACAGCCAGTGAGCCAATCAGGAGACCGGGCCGAGCCGTGGCTCCATTTGTGAATGGACAAGCTGCTTGCTGTGGAGGCACCCGGCAGGAGGGAGGGGCCAGGAGCTGGCGTGGGACTCGAGAAGAGGAGGATCGGGGCTGCTCTGTGCAAAACCATTACACAGTAGGTTAGTATAACATGTTTGTTGTTTAGAAAAAGAAAAAAAAAATACTTTAACCCAGGATTCTATTCCCTATTTTGTAGGCGCTATAACTTTTGCGCAAACCAATCACTATACGCTTATTGCGATTTTTTTTTTTTTTTTTTTTTTTTTTTTTAACCTAAAATATGTAGAAGAATACGTATCGGCCTAAACTGAGAAAAAAAAGTTTTTAAAAAAAATTGGGATATTTATTATAGCAAAAATGAAAAAATATTTGTGTTTTTTTCAAAATTGTCTATCTATTTCTGTTTATAGCGCAAAAAATAAAAACCGCAGAAATGATCAAATACCACAAAAAGGACGTCAATTTTGTTTGGGAGCCACGTCGCACGACCGCGCAATTGTCAGTTAAAACGTGACAGTGCTGAAACCTGAAATTTCGCCTGGGCAGGAAGGGGGTTATGTGCCCAGTTGTCAAGTGGTTAAAGAGACTTTTTATTCTATTCTATTCGATCTTTGAAAACCAAAGAAAATTTTCGGACCGTTTTTGGACTGTATTTTTCTCCTTTGTCTGGAGCGAAAGTTCCCAACACTCAATAAACATTTAAGTATGATTAGAGTTATGGAAACTCTCCAAACAAGAACGTCCGCGTGGTTTTCAAGGGGAAAGTATTTTGGAAAGTGCGGATCTTGGCAACTGGAGTTTAAAGGCAAATAAGCTGCCTGTCTATAAATCTTTCCTCTCTCCGAATGTCAAAGACTGAAAGTTGGATTGAGTCTTTCAGTGTACTGGCTGGATGAGGGTCTTCTGTATGGAGGGAAGGCTCCGTTCACACCTGTGTAATTCGTTGCACGATTGCTGAAGCGCAAGAATGCAAGACAAGCCGTTTCTCATTCTGGAACTCATTTTGGAAGAGCTGCCGAAACTTCTTTTGATGTCAGATGTTGGTGTTTTGGATTCATAGACCTCAATGCAAGCGTATTGTGTTTTTTAACAATTTTGATGTGGTTTATAGCATGACACCAAGATACCTTCTCTTGGCAACACCTATTCTGGAGGTTGCACACGCTCATGAGAGCCTTGCCACAGTGAGAGTTTAGTAAATTTGTATAGAGATGACGTAGGACTCTAATGCCTCGTTTCCACTGAGCGGATCGGTTCGGTACGGTACGCTATTTTGGGTGTTTCCATTATGAAAGCGGCCCATACAACCGAACCAAACCGCACCATTCTGGGTCCTGCTTCAGATGTGGGGCCATAGAAAATGGAACGGTTCAGTTAGGGCGGAGCTACAATACATTCCACTGATTGGTGGACCCGCTAGCCATTTTCTCTAAACACTGTATGGCCCCTGACGGTCCGACTTGCAGTGGAAACGCTCACAAGAATAGACCGGACCATTCTAACCGTTCCAAACTGTACCGACCCGAACCATTCCGCTCAGTGGAAACAAGGCATAAAAGATCCAGTTGGAGAAGCTCCAGCAGGTGATTTCTGAGCAGAGAAAACTGTCTTACGTTTTCTCTGGATTTGGTATGTCCTTCCCTCTCACGCTCGGTGTGGTCTTGGTAGGCATTGTCAGATTGGTCATAGAGGAAAGGTCTTGCCCTCACCAGCTGGATGAACTCTAGCCTAAGAGAAATCAGGTTATAGTGAGGTTGGTCTGAAGGAACTGAAAAGCCCCCTTCTAAAATACTATACAGTGTAACACTTGTGACCGTGCGATGCCCAGCCACCGTGCGATGCCCAGCCACCGTGCGATGCCCAGCCACCGTGCGATGCCCAGCCACCGTGCGATGCCCAGCCACCGTGCGATGCCCAGCCACCGTGCGATGCCCAGCCACCGTGCGATGCCCAGCCACCGTGCGATGCCCAGCCACCGTGCGATGCCCAGCCACCGTGCGATGCCCAGCCACCGTGCGATGCCCAGCCACCGTGCGATGCCTAGCCACAGTGAGAGTTTAGTAAATTGGTATAGAGATGACACAGAATTCTCAAACATTAAGTTGGAGAAGCTCAAGCTGGCCATACACTGGTCAAATTTTGCCCAATTGGCCTGATGAAACTCAATCAGTGGGTGGCCCTGTTGGCCATTTCCCATCCAACATCCTTCGACTGAAAAATTGCCCTGCCGCGAGTTGCTAAAAGGGGGGGTACCAGATGGGGAAAAAAAAAAACGGGGGAGGCCTCTGGGGACCATCAGGCCTCTTGCAGGTGTAATGCCTGTACCCCCCTAATGGCGGCCCTGCACGTGTGAATGCAGCCTAAGGGAAACACTCAACAAAACGTACGTTTTGTCACGCGTTTCATAAATGGGCTGCAGACATGGAAATTGTGGGTCGCACATGTGGTACCATAATTTTTTTATGGCGCTGCAAGTGCGTGTAGCAGATGGTTATTTAGGTGTGTGTCAAAAGCGCACCAAATCGCCCACTAATAAAAAAAAAAAAAAACACCCGACGCTCCACGACTGAAAAGATTCTGGAGCTACTTTGGGGTATTTGTCGCGAGTAAGGCGCAGTGAACGGGCTACCCTAGGCGCAACGAGTGTTAACACGTAAGAAAAACGCATGTGGGAAGGGGCGTTCCTGCTACACTCAGGTATGAATGGGGCCTAATTGCCGTAATTTTTAACCCAGCATGAACATTCCATCATTCCACGAACATGGCGGCGGGTTCATTGGTGTCCACCAAAACTGGCCTTCAGGCATAAACATGACTGAATGAGTAGGAAGGGAAGAATAGATTGTAAGCTTCTCGTGGGAGGGTCTGATATAAATGACTAAATGTAAAGAGCTGTATCAATATGGGAAATAAATATTAATAAATGACCTGTGTGGGACACCTGCCCTCATACGAATGCGCACAACCGTATTCATCTGACTTGGCCTCCTTGGCGTGCGTTGCGGTTTTCTTGTGTAAGCCCAGATGCGGCGTAGTCTGCGGACGGTGGATTCCTCCCTCAGTGCGATGGTGTGCGTTTCCTCCATACAGTAAATTACGCTGATTACATGACCTTGGCAGAAAATTGTTTTAGATACGAGCCAAGGATTACTGTCGCCCTGCGCTGGGGACATTCTAACCAGACTGTTTATACAGCTGCAGAGAAATGCCGCGCGGTTATACAGCAGCTCGCCCCGATCCCCTCCCAGCACCGAGCCCCGGGGGGCTTTCTACACCCCGCTCGCCGGGAGACGAGTCCGTGTGGCTGGCAGCCATGTTGTATGCTGGCCAACGCTAACGAAGGAGCAGTTTAAAGTGGAACTCCGACCTTCCACTACTGAGAGTAATAAAAAGAAAAGATGCCTTACACATTTTTAATAATGTTTGATTGCTTACCCTCCCCCCCCCTTCCTGCCCAGGCCAGCTTTCGGCGTTGTCACAGTTTGAATGACAATTGCGCGGTCATGTAACACTGTACACATATGAAATATTTATCTTTTTTTTGAGACACATGAAGCTTTCTTTTGATGGTATTTGATCGCCACTGGGGCTTTTTATTTTTTGGTAAACAAAGGGAAAAAATGCAGAGGATCAAATACCGCCAAAAGAAAGCTCTATTTGTGGGAAAAAATAGATGTCAATTCTGTTTGGGAGCCACGTTGCACGACCGCGCAATTGTCCGTTAAAGTGACGCAGTGCCGAATCGCAAAAAGTGGCCCGGTCTTTGGCCAGCCAAATGGTCCGGGGCTGAAGTGGTTAATGAGCGCTGTTGACTGTGTCCATGCTGTGGTGGGCCAAGGTTGGTGTGATAATACGCCCCAGAGGGTGTGTCCATGACAGCCTGTCCTTCCAGGAAGTGAGTTGTTTTCTGCAGGCAGCCTGTAGTGGGTGGAGCCTGCTGGGCCCCTCCTAGTAATGCCTGACTGTTGAAGGACCCTTGACGCTTGTCAGCGCCCGGCCTGCTCTCGGCAGCCATGTGCTCCCTTTTCAACCTCCCCGGCCTCAATCATTGGAAGGCGGACTCCTGTGTGCAGCTTCCAGAGACACTATGAATAAAGTCATGAAATTTACGAGGTGGCCTTCTTCCCATTTCCAGCGGCTTGAAAAGGTTTCCATGGCGACGGGAAACAAGAGGAGGCCTGCAATCATTCAGCGCAGACCCTCATCTCTACGTTTTATTGATGTGTGGGGGTCCCGGGGCCTCGGAACGCCGAGAGGCTGAATGGTTTTTCAGGTTTCCCCAGCCACAAGGACACAGGGGGGCCCAGTCACCCGCCAAACAGCTGCTGGAGGAGAACACGCCGTTCACTTTGCAGCAGTTGCTGTCAGTCATTTGTCGGTGGGGGGCTCACTAATGGGGCTCCCGTACTTTAAGGATCACTTTAAAGGGGCGCTCTGGCCTGTGTCCCTGCGCTCTGGCCTGTGTTCCTGAGCTCTGGCCTGTGTCCCTGCGCTCTGGCCTGTGTCCCTGCGCTCTGGCCTGTGTCCCTGCGCTCTGGCCTGTGTCCCTGCGCTCTGGCCTGTGTCCCTGCGCTCTGGCCTGTGTTCCCTGCGCTCTGGCCTGTGTTCCTGAGCTCTGGCCTGTGTCCCTGCGCTCTGGCCTGTGTCCCCTGCGCTCTGGCCTGTGTCCCCTGCGCTCTGGCCTGTGTCCCCCTGCGCTCTGGCCTGTGTCCCCCTGCGCTCTGGCCTGTGTCCCCCTGCGCTCTGGCCTGTGTCCCCCTGCGCTCTGGCCTGTGTCCCCCTGCGCTCTGGCCTGTGTCCCCCTGCGCTCTGGCCTGTGTCCCCCTGCGCTCTGGCCTGTGTCCCCCTGCGCTCTGGCCTGTGTCCCCCTGCGCTCTGGCCTGTGTCCCCCTGCGCTCTGGCCTGTGTCCCCCCGCGCTCTGGCCTGTGTCCCCCGCGCTCTGGCCCTGTGTCCCCCGCGCTCTGGCCCTGTGTCCCCCGCGCTCTGGCCCTGTGTCCCCCGCGCTCTGGCCCTGTGTCCCCTATCCTTGCACAGTGGCCTGTGACCCTGCGCTCTGGCCTGTCTCTGTACAGGGTGACGCAACACAGTAACACAATTAGGAGATGGTTGTCACCTCATAAAAGTGCCTGAACATGGACCTTCATGGCAGGATCACCAGGGACTCATTTAATGAAAGCTGCAGATCAAAAAAAAATATTGAAAGCAACAATTAAAATGACCTGAACATGTTGAAGCTTGTATGCGATTTTGGTGAAAGGTTTTATATCTACATAAAGATAAAGGATGCGATTTACTATTCATGAGTTGATCACACTGGCTGGCTGGATGGATGAGAGGAAATCCTACGAATATCACATGGGGGTCACGTATGACAGAGCGTCTCTTTGATCTGACGTCTGATTGGATTTTTCTCACGGGGGAAAAAAACAACGCTGACGTAGAAAGAACCGACATTTACCGAGGAGCTGCTTTCATCTTTTTATGAGTTCTCGTCTAACGATACAGAAAATTAATCGGTCCTGGTAATAGAAGATGGGGGTGGGGGGGGGGGGGGGGATTAAGGCTTCATTTACACTTTGCGATTCGGAATCGCAGGCAGAATTCTGCAATTCCAAATTGTGTGGCGATTCTTTTCTTTAGTTTTACCATTTTTTTTTTTTAAAGACAATGATTTCACCCGGGTTGGGCCCAGGCAGGAGGGGTACCTTTGTTCTGGGGCGGTGACATTTCCTTCCTCTGTATCGCCTTGCTGTGTCATGTGTAGATCCTTAGATATTTATTAACGGTTATTTTCCTTTCATTAACTCCTTCTTCCCCTTCTTCTTTTAGCTTTTTTTTTTTTTTTTTTTGCCATGACAGTGTACATTTTTGGTTTTGGGTTCAATAACGCTTAAGGGGTCAATTACACAGGTGATGGTAAAAGCAGGCAATTGAGTCTTGGTTTTACCACCCCCTCCAACAGCTGACCTTAAGAAGGAGCAGCCAAGGCAAGTCAACAAGTATTTTTTTTCTTTGCAAAAAATAATACGTGATTTAATAATGACACCTCTGTATGAATTTTAATAGGCCCGCTTTAAAAACGGTGACCCACGTCAACCATGTGACTGTCGCAGTCTCAGTGCATGCGTTTGCATAGGGATGTGGTGTCATGGGATGTATAGGAAGATGGTGGGATGTATAGGGAGATGATGTGTAGGGAGATGGTGTCATGGGATGTGTAGGGAGATGGTGTCATGGGATGTGTAGGGGGATGGTGTCACGGGATGTGTAGGGAGATGGTGTCATGGGATGTGTAGGGGGATGGTGTCACGGGATGTGTAGGGAGATGGTGTCATGGGATGTGTAGGGAGATGGTGTCATGGGATGTGTAGGGAGATGGTGTCATGGGATGTGTAGGGGGATGGTGTCACGGGATGTGTAGGGGGATGGTGTGTAGGGAGATGGTGTCATGGGATGTGTAGGGAGATGGTGTCATGGGATGTGTAGGGGGATGGTGTCATGGGATGTGTAGGGGGATGGTGTCATGGGATGTGTAGGGGGATGGTGTCACGGGATGTGTAGGGAGATGGTGTCACGGGATGTGTAGGGAGATGGTGTCATGGGATGTGTAGGGAGATGGTGTCATGGGATGTGTAGGGAGATGGTGTCACGGGATGTGTAGGGGGATGGTGTCACGGGATGTGTAGGGAGATGGTGTCATGGGATGTGTAGGGAGATGGTGTCACGGGATGTGTAGGGAGATGGTGTCACGGGATGTGTAGGGAGATGGTGTCACGGGATGTGTAGGGAGATGGTGTCATGGGATGTGTAGGGAGATGGTGTCATGGGATGTGTAGGGAGATGGTGTCATGGGATGTGTAGGGGGATGGTGTCACGGGATGTGTAGGGAGATGGTGTCATGGGATGTGTAGGGAGATGGTGTCATGGGATGTGTAGGGAGATGGTGTCATGGGATGTGTAGGGAGATGGTGTCATGGGATGTGTAGGGAGATGGTGTCATGGGATGTGTAGGGGGATGGTGTGTAGGGAGATGGTGTCATGGGATGTGTAGGGAGATGGTGTCACGGGATGTGTAGGGGGATGGTGTCACGGGATGTGTAGGGGGATGGTGTCACGGGATGTGTAGGGGGATGGTGTCACGGGATGTGTAGGGAGATGGTGTCATGGGATGTGTAGGGAGATGGTGTCATGGGATGTGTAGGGAGATGGTGTCATGGGATGTGTAGGGAGATGGTGTCATGGGATGTGTAGGGAGATGGTGTCATGGGATGTGTAGGGAGATGGTGTCATGGGATGTGTAGGGGGATGGTGTGTAGGGAGATGGTGTCATGGGATGTGTAGGGAGATGGTGTCACGGGATGTGTAGGGGGATGGTGTCACGGGATGTGTAGGGGGATGGTGTCACGGGATGTGTAGGGGGATGGTGTCACGGGATGTGTAGGGAGATGGTGTCATGGGATGTGTAGGGAGATGGTGTCATGGGATGTGTAGGGAGATGGTGTCATGGGATGTGTAGGGAGATGGTGTCATGGGATGTGTAGGGAGATGGTGTCATGGGATGTGTAGGGAGATCGTGTCATGGGATGTGTAGGGAGATGGTGTCACGGGATGTGTAGGGGGATGGTGTCATGGGATGTGTAGGGGGATGGTGTGTAGGGAGATGGTGTCACGGGATGTGTAGGGGGATGGTGTCACGGGATGTGTAGGGGGATGGTGTCACGGGATGTGTAGGGGGATGGTGTCACGGGATGTGTAGGGGGATGGTGTCACGGAATGTGTAGGGGGATGGTGTCACGGGATGTGTAGGGGGATGGTATCACGGGATGTGTAGGGGGATGGTGTCACGGGATGTGTAGGGGGATGGTGTGTAGGGAGATGGTGTCATGGGATGTGTAGGGGGATGGTGTCACGGGATGTGTAGGGGGATGGTGTGTAGGGGGATGGTGTCACGGGATGTGTAGGGGGATGGTGTCACGGGATGTGCAGGGGGATGATGTGTAGGGAGATGGTGTCACGGGATGTGTAGGGGGATGGTGTCACGGGATGTGTAGGGGGATGGTGTCACGGGATGTGTAGGGGGATGGTGTCACGGGATGTGTAGGGGGATGGTGTCACGGGATGTGTAGGGGGATGGTGTCACGGGATGTGTAGGGGGATGGTGTCACGGGATGTGTAGGGAGATGGTGTCACGGGATGTGTAGGGGGATGGTGTCACGGGATGTGTAGGGAGATGGTGTCACGGGATGTGTAGGGAGATGGTGTCATGGGATGTGTAGGGAGATGGTGTCACGGGATGTGTAGGGAGATGGTGTCACGGGATGTGTAGGGAGATGGTGTCACGGGATGTGTAGGGGGATGGTGTCACGGGATGTGTAGGGGGATGGTGTCACGGGATGTGTAGGGGGATGGTGTCACGGGATGTGTAGGGGGATGGTGTCACGGGATGTGTAGGGGGATGGTGTCACGGGATGTGTAGGGAGATGGTGTCACGGGATGTGTAGGGAGATGGTGTCACGGGATGTGTAGGGAGATGGTGTCACGGGATGTGTAGGGAGATGGTGTCACGGGATGTGTAGGGAGATGGTGTCATGGGATGTGTAGGGGGATGGTGTCACGGGATGTGTAGGGGGATGATGTGTAGGGAGATGGTGTCACGGGATGTGTAGGGGGATGGTGTCACGGGATGTGTAGGGGGCTGGTGTCACGGGATGTGTAGGGGGATGGTGTCACGGGATGTGTAGGGGGATGGTGTCACGGGATGTGTAGGGGGATGATGTGTAGGGAGATGGTGTCACGGGATGTGTAGGGAGATGGTGTCACGGGATGTGTAGGGAGATGGTGTCACGGGATGTGTAGGGAGATGGTGTCACGGGATGTGTGGGGGGATGGTGTCACGGGATGTGTAGGGGGATGGTGTCACGGGATGTGTAGGGGGATGGTGTCACGGGATGTGTAGGGAGATGGTGTCACGGGATGTGTAGGGAGATGGTGTCATGGGATGTGTAGGGGGATGGTGTCACGGGATGTGTAGGGGGATGATGTGTAGGGAGATGGTGTCATGGGATGTGTAGGGAGATGGTGTCACGGGATGTGTAGGGAGATGGTGTCACGGGATGTGTAGGGAGATGGTGTCACGGGATGTGTAGGGGGATGGTGTCACGGGATGTGTAGGGGGATGGTGTCACGGGATGTGTAGGGGGATGGTGTCACGGGATGTGTAGGGGGATGGTGTCACGGGATGTGTAGGGAGATGGTGTCACGGGATGTGTAGGGAGATGGTGTCACGGGATGTGTAGGGAGATGGTGTCACGGGATGTGTAGGGAGATGGTGTCATGGGATGTGTAGGGGGATGGTGTCACGGGATGTGTAGGGGGATGATGTGTAGGGAGATGGTGTCACGGGATGTGTAGGGGGATGGTGTCACGGGATGTGTAGGGGGCTGGTGTCACGGGATGTGTAGGGGGATGGTGTCACGGGATGTGTAGGGGGATGGTGTCACATAATGTGTAGGGGGATGGTGTCACGGGATGTGTAGGGAGATGGTGTCACGGGATGTGTAGGGAGATGGTGTCACGGGATGTGTAGGGGGATGGTGTGTAGGGAGATGGTGTCACGGGATGTGCAGGGGGATGGTGTCACGGGATGTGTAGGGAGATGGTGTCACGGGATGTGTAGGGGGATGGTGTCACGGGATGTGTAGGGGGATGGTGTCACGGGATGTGTAGGGGGATGGTGTCACGGGATGTGTAGGGGGATGGTGTCACGGGATGTGTAGGGGGATGGTGTCACGGGATGTGTAGGGAGATGGTGTCACGGGATGTGTAGGGGGATGGTGTCACGGGATGTGTAGGGGGATGGTGTCACGGGATGTGTAGGGGGATGGTGTCACGGGATGTGTAGGGGGATGGTGTCACGGGATGTGTAGGGGGATGGTGTCATGGGATGTGTAGGGAGATGGTGTCACGGGATGTGTAGGGAGATGGTGTCACGGGATGTGTAGGGAGATGGTGTCACGGGATGTGTAGGGGGATGGTGTCACGGGATGTGTAGGGGGATGGTGTCATGGGATGTGTAGGGAGATGGTGTCATGGGATGTGTAGGGGGATGGTGTCACGGGATGTGTAGGGAGATGGTGTCACGGGATGTGTAGGGAGATGGTGTCACGGGATGTGTAGGGGGATGGTGTCACGGGATGTGTAGGGAGATGGTGTCACGGGATGTGTAGGGGGATGGTGTCATGGGATGTGTAGGGGGATGGTGTCACGGGATGTGTAGGGGGATGGTGTCACGGGATGTGTAGGGGGATGGTGTCACGGGATGTGTAGGGAGATGGTGTCACGGGATGTGTAGGGAGATGGTGTCACGGGATGTGTAGGGGGATGGTGTCACGGGATGTGTAGGGGGATGGTGTCACGGGATGTGTAGGGGGATGGTGTGTAGGGGGATGGTGTCACGGGATGTGTAGGGGGATGGTGTCACGGGATGTGTAGGGAGATGGTGTCATGGGATGTGTAGGGGGATGGTGTCACGGGATGTGTAGGGAGATGGTGTCACGGGATGTGTAGGGAGATGGTGTCACGGGATGTGTAGGGAGATGGTGTCACGGGATGTGTAGGGGGATGGTGTCACGGGATGTGTAGGGAGATGGTGTGTAGGGGGATGGTGTCACGGGATGTGTAGGGGGATGGTGTCACGGGATGTGTAGGGAGATGGTGTCACGGGATGTGTAGGGGGATGGTGTCACGGGATGTGTAGGGGGATGGTGTGTAGGGAGATGGTGTCATGGGATGTGTAGGGGGATGGTGTCACGGGATGTGTAGGGGGATGGTGTGTAGGGGGATGGTGTCACGGGATGTGTAGGGGGATGGTGTCACGGGATGTGTAGGGGGATGGTGTGTAGGGAGATGGTGTCATGGGATGTGTAGGGGGATGGTGTCACGGGATGTGTAGGGGGATGGTGTGTAGGGAGATGGTGTCACGGGATGTGTAGGGGGGTGGTGTGTAGGGGGATGGTGTGTAGGGAGATGGTGTCACGGGATGTGTAGGGAGATGGTGTCATGGGATGTGTAGGGGGATGGTGTCACGGGATGTGTAGGGGGATGGTGTCACGGGATGTGTAGGGGGATGGTGTCACGGGATGTGTAGGGAGATGGTGTCACGGGATGTGTAGGGAGATGGTGTCACGGGATGTGTAGGGAGATGGTGTCACGGGATGTGTAGGGGGATGGTGTCACGGGATGTGTAGGGGGATGGTGTGTAGGGAGATGGTGTCACGGGATGTGTAGGGAGATGGTGTCACGGGATGTGTAGGGAGATGGTGTCACGGGATGTGTAGGGAGATGGTGTCACGGGATGTGTAGGGGGATGGTGTCACGGGATGTGTAGGGGGATGGTGTCACGGGATGTGTAGGGGGATGGTGTCACGGGATGTGTAGGGGGATGGTGTGTAGGGAGATGGTGTCACGGGATGTGTAGGGGGATGGTGTCACGGGATGTGTAGGGGGATGGTGTCACGGGATGTGTAGGGGGATGGTGTCACGGGATGTGTAGGGAGATGGTGTCACGGGATGTGTAGGGAGATGGTGTCATGGGATGTGTAGGGAGATGGTGTCACGGGATGTGTAGGGGGATGGTGTCACGGGATGTGTAGGGGGATGGTGTCACGGGATGTGTAGGGGGATGGTGTCACGGGATGTGTAGGGGGATGGTGTCATGGGATGTGTAGGGAGATGGTGTCACGGGATGTGTAGGGGGATGGTGTAGGGGGATGGTGTCATGGGATGTGTAGGGAGATGGTGTCATGGGATGTGTAGGGAGATGGTGTCATGGGATGTGTAGGGAGATGGTGTCACGGGATGTGTAGGGGGATGGTGTCACGGGATGTGTAGGGAGATGGTGTCACGGGATGTGTAGGGAGATGGTGTCACGGGATGTGTAGGGGGATGGTGTCACGGGATGTGTAGGGGGATGGTGTCACGGGATGTGTAGGGGGATGGTGTGTAGGGGGATGGTGTCACGGGATGTGTAGGGGGATGGTGTCACGGGATGTGTAGGGAGATGGTGTCACGGGATGTGTAGGGGGATGGTGTCACGGGATGTGTAGGGGGATGGTGTGTAGGGGGATGGTGTCATGGGATGTGTAGGGGGATGGTGTCACGGGATGTGTAGGGGGATGGTGTGTAGGGGGATGTGTAGGGGGATGGTGTCACGGGATGTGTAGGGGGATGGTGTGTAGGGAGATGGTGTCATGGGATGTGTAGGGGGATGGTGTCACGGGATGTGTAGGGGGATGGTGTGTAGGGAGATGGTGTCACGGGATGTGTAGGGGGATGGTGTGTAGGGGGATGGTGTGTAGGGAGATGGTGTCACGGGATGTGTAGGGAGATGGTGTCATGGGATGTGTAGGGGGATGGTGTCACGGGATGTGTAGGGGGATGGTGTCACGGGATGTGTAGGGGGATGGTGTCACGGGATGTGTAGGGAGATGGTGTCACGGGATGTGTAGGGAGATGGTGTCACGGGATGTGTAGGGAGATGGTGTCACGGGATGTGTAGGGGGATGGTGTCACGGGATGTGTAGGGGGATGGTGTGTAGGGAGATGGTGTCACGGGATGTGTAGGGGGATGGTGTCACGGGATGTGTAGGGGGATGGTGTCACGGGATGTGTAGGGGGATGGTGTGTAGGGAGATGGTGTCACGGGATGTGTAGGGGGATGGTGTCATGGGATGTGTAGGGGGATGGTGTCACGGGATGTGTAGGGGGATGGTGTCACGGGATGTGTAGGGGGATGGTGTCACGGGATGTGTAGGGGGATGGTGTCACGGGATGTGTAGGGAGATGGTGTCACGGGATGTGTAGGGGGATGGTGTCATGGGATGTGTAGGGAGATGGTGTCACGGGATGTGTAGGGGGATGGTGTCACGGGATGTGTAGGGGGATGGTGTAGGAGGATGGTGTCATGGGATGTGTAGGGAGATGGTGTCATGGGATGTGTAGGGAGATGGTGTCACGGGATGTGTAGGGGGATGGTGTCACGGGATGTGTAGGGGGATGGTGTGTAGGGGGATGGTGTCACGGGATGTGTAGGGAGATGGTGTCACGGGATGTGTAGGGGGATGGTGTCACGGGATGTGTAGGGGGATGGTGTCACGGGATGTGTAGGGGGATGGTGTCACGGGATGTGTAGGGGGATGGTGTCACGGGATGTGTAGGGAGATGGTGTCATGGGATGTGTAGGGGGATGGTGTCACGGGATGTGTAGGGGGATGGTGTCACGGGATGTGTAGGGGGATGGTGTCACGGGATGTGTAGGGAGATGGTGTCACGGGATGTGTAGGGAGATGGTGTCACGGGATGTGTAGGGGGATGGTGTCACGGGATGTGTAGGGGGATGGTGTCATGGGATGTGTAGGGAGATGGTGTCACGGGATGTGTAGGGGGATGGTGTAGGGGGATGGTGTGTAGGGGGATGGTGTCATGGGATGTGTAGGGAGATGGTGTCACGGGATGTGTAGGGAGATGGTGTCACGGGATGTGTAGGGGGATGGTGTGTAGGGAGATGGTGTCACGGGATGTGTAGGGGGATGGTGTCATGGGATGTGTAGGGGGATGGTGTCACGGGATGTGTAGGGGGATGGTGTCACGGGATGTGTAGGGGGATGGTGTCACGGGATGTGTAGGGGGATGGTGTCACGGGATGTGTAGGGAGATGGTGTCACGGGATGTGTAGGGGGATGGTGTCATGGGATGTGTAGGGAGATGGTGTCACGGGATGTGTAGGGGGATGGTGTCACGGGATGTGTAGGGGGATGGTGTCATGGGATGTGTAGGGAGATGGTGTCACGGGATGTGTAGGGGGATGGTGTAGGGGGATGGTGTGTAGGGGGATGGTGTCATGGGATGTGTAGGGAGATGGTGTCACGGGATGTGTAGGGAGATGGTGTCATGGGATGTGTAGGGAGATGGTGTCACGGGATGTGTAGGGGGATGGTGTAGGGGGATGGTGTGTAGGGGGATGGTGTCATGGGATGTGTAGGGAGATGGTGTCACGGGATGTGTAGGGGGATGGTGTGTAGGGAGATGGTGTCACGGCATGTGTAGGGGGATGGTGTCATGGGATGTGTAGGGGGATGGTGTCACGGGATGTGTAGGGGGATGGTGTCACGGGATGTGTAGGGGGATGGTGTCACGGGATGTGTAGGGAGATGGTGTCACGGGATGTGTAGGGGGATGGTGTCACGGGATGTGTAGGGAGATGGTGTCACGGGATGTGTAGGGAGATGGTGTCACGGGATGTGTAGGGGGATGGTGTCACGGGATGTGTAGGGGGATGGTGTCATGGGATGTGTAGGGAGATGGTGTCACGGGATGTGTAGGGGGATGGTGTAGGGGGATGGTGTCATGGGATGTGTAGGGAGATGGTGTCATGGGATGTGTAGGGAGATGGTGTCATGGGATGTGTAGGGAGATGGTGTCATGGGATGTGTAGGGAGATGGTGTCACGGGATGTGTAGGGGGATGGTGTCACGGGATGTGTAGGGGGATGGTGTGTAGGGGGATGGTGTCACGGGATGTGTAGGGAGATGGTGTCATGGGATGTGTAGGGGGATGGTGTCACGGGATGTGTAGGGGGATGGTGTCATGGGATGTGTAGGGGGATGGTGTCATGGGATGTGTAGGGGGATGGTGTCACGGGATGTGTAGGGGGATGGTGTCACGGGATGTGTAGGGAGATGGTGTCATGGGATGTGTAGGGGGATGGTGTCACGGGATGTGTAGGGGGATGGTGTCACGGGATGTGTAGGGGGATGGTGTCACGGGATGTGTAGGGAGATGGTGTCACGGGATGTGTAGGGAGATGGTGTCACGGGATGTGTAGGGGGATGGTGTCACGGGATGTGTAGGGAGATGGTGTCACGGGATGTGTAGGGGGATGGTGTAGGGGGATGGTGTGTAGGGGGATGGTGTCATGGGATGTGTAGGGAGATGGTGTCACGGGATGTGTAGGGGGATGGTGTCATGGGATGTGTAGGGAGATGGTGTCACGGGATGTGTAGGGGGATGGTGTCATGGGATGTGTAGGGAGATGGTGTCACGGGATGTGTAGGGGGATGGTGTAGGGGGATGGTGTGTAGGGGGATGGTGTCATGGGATGTGTAGGGAGATGGTGTCACGGGATGTGTAGGGGGATGGTGTGTAGGGAGATGGTGTCATGGGATGTGTAGGGGGATGGTGTCATGGGATGTGTAGGGGGATGGTGTCACGGGATGTGTAGGGGGATGGTGTCACGGGATGTGTAGGGGGATGGTGTCACGGGATGTGTAGGGAGATGGTGTCACGGGATGTGTAGGGGGATGGTGTCATGGGATGTGTAGGGAGATGGTGTCACGGGATGTGTAGGGGGATGGTGTGTAGGGAGATGGTGTCATGGGATGTGTAGGGGGATGGTGTCACGGGATGTGTAGGGGGATGGTGTGTAGGGAGATGGTGTCACGGGATGTGTAGGGGGATGGTGTGTAGGGAGATGGTGTCATGGGATGTGTAGGGGGATGGTGTCACGGGATGTGTAGGGGGATGGTGTCACGGGATGTGTAGGGGGATGGTGTCACGGGATGTGTAGGGAGATGGTGTCACGGGATGTGTAGGGGGATGGTGTCATGGGATGTGTAGGGAGATGGTGTCACGGGATGTGTAGGGAGATGGTGTCATGGGATGTGTAGGGAGATGGTGTCACGGGATGTGTAGGGGGATGGTGTAGGGGGATGGTGTGTAGGGGGATGGTGTCATGGGATGTGTAGGGAGATGGTGTCACGGGATGTGTAGGGAGATGGTGTCACGGGATGTGTAGGGGGATGGTGTGTAGGGAGATGGTGTCACGGCATGTGTAGGGGGATGGTGTCACGGGATGTGTAGGGGGATGGTGTCACGGGATGTGTAGGGGGATGGTGTCACGGGATGTGTAGGGGGATGGTGTCACGGGATGTGTAGGGAGATGGTGTCACGGGATGTGTAGGGGGATGGTGTCATGGGATGTGTAGGGAGATGGTGTCACGGGATGTGTAGGGGGATGGTGTCATGGGATGTGTAGGGAGATGGTGTCACGGGATGTGTAGGGGGATGGTGTAGGGGGATGGTGTGTAGGGGGATGGTGTCATGGGATGTGTAGGGAGATGGTGTCACGGGATGTGTAGGGAGATGGTGTCATGGGATGTGTAGGGAGATGGTGTCACGGGATGTGTAGGGGGATGGTGTCACGGGATGTGTAGGGGGATGGTGTGTAGGGGGATGGTGTCACGGGATGTGTAGGGGGATGGTGTGTAGGGGGATGGTGTGTAGGGAGATGGTGTCACGGGATGTGTAGGGGGATGGTGTCATGGGATGTGTAGGGAGATGGTGTCACGGGATGTGTAGGGGGATGGTGTCACGGGATGTGTAGGGGGATGGTGTCACGGGATGTGTAGGGGGATGGTGTCATGGGATGTGTAGGGAGATGGTGTCACGGGATGTGTAGGGGGATGGTGTAGGGGGATGGTGTGTAGGGGGATGGTGTCATGGGATGTGTAGGGAGATGGTGTCACGGGATGTGTAGGGAGATGGTGTCATGGGATGTGTAGGGAGATGGTGTCACGGGATGTGTAGGGGGATGGTGTCACGGGATGTGTAGGGGGATGGTGTGTAGGGGGATGGTGTCACGGGATGTGTAGGGGGATGGTGTGTAGGGGGATGGTGTCATGGGATGTGTAGGGGGATGGTGTCACGGGATGTGTAGGGAGATGGTGTCACGGGATGTGTAGGGGGATGGTGTGTAGGGAGATGGTGTCACGGGATGTGTAGGGGGATGGTGTCATGGGATGTGTAGGGGGATGGTGTTACGGGATGTGTAGGGGGATGGTGTCACGGGATGTGTAGGGGGATGGTGTCACGGGATGTGTAGGGAGATGGTGTCACGGGATGTGTAGGGGGATGGTGTCATGGGATGTGTAGGGAGATGGTGTCACGGGATGTGTAGGGGGATGGTGTCACGGGATGTGTAGGGGGATGGTGTGTAGGGGGATGGTGTCACGGGATGTGTAGGGGGATGGTGTGTAGGGGGATGGTGTCATGGGATGTGTAGGGGGATGGTGTCACGGGATGTGTAGGGAGATGGTGTCACGGGATGTGTAGGGGGATGGTGTGTAGGGAGATGGTGTCACGGGATGTGTAGGGGGATGGTGTCATGGGATGTGTAGGGGGATGGTGTCACGGGATGTGTAGGGGGATGGTGTCACGGGATGTGTAGGGGGATGGTGTCACGGGATGTGTAGGGAGATGGTGTCACGGGATGTGTAGGGGGATGGTGTCATGGGATGTGTAGGGAGATGGTGTCACGGGATGTGTAGGGGGATGGTGTCATGGGATGTGTAGGGAGATGGTGTCACGGGATGTGTAGGGGGATGGTGTAGGGGGATGATGTGTAGGGGGATGGTGTCATGGGATGTGTAGGGAGATGGTGTCACGGGATGTGTAGGGGGATGGTGTAGGGGGATGATGTGTAGGGGGATGGTGTCATGGGATGTGTAGGGAGATGGTGTCACGGGATGTGTAGGGGGATGGTGTCACGGGATGTGTAGGGGGATGGTGTGTAGGGGGATGGTGTCACGGGATGTGTAGGGGGATGGTGTCACGGGATGTGTAGGGGGATGGTGTCATGGGATGTGTAGGGGGATGGTGTCATGGGATGTGTAGGGGGATGGTGTCACGGGATGTGTAGGGGGATAGTGTCACGGGATGTGTAGGGAGATGGTGTCACGGGATGTGTAGGGGGATGGTGTCATGGGATGTGTAGGGAGATGGTGTCACGGGATGTGTAGGGGGATGGTGTCACGGGATGTGTAGGGGGATGGTGTCATGGGATGTGTAGGGAGATGGTGTCACGGGATGTGTAGGGGGATGGTGTAGGGGGATGATGTGTAGGGGGATGGTGTCATGGGATGTGTAGGGAGATGGTGTCACGGGATGTGTAGGGGGATGGTGTAGGGGGATGATGTGTAGGGGGATGGTGTCATGGGATGTGTAGGGAGATGGTGTCACGGGATGTGTAGGGGGATGGTGTCACGGGATGTGTAGGGGGATGGTGTCACGGGATGTGTAGGGGGATGGTGTCACGGGATGTGTAGGGGGATGGTGTAGGGGGATGGTGTCATGGGATGTGTAGGGAGATGGTGTCACGGGATGTGTAGGGAGATGGTGTCACGGGATGTGTAGGGAGATGGTGTCACGGGATGTGTAGGGGGATGGTGTCACGGGATGTGTAGGGGGATGGTGTGTAGGGGGATGGTGTCACGGGATGTGTAGGGAGATGGTGTCATGGGATGTGTAGGGGGATGGTGTCACGGGATGTGTAGGGGGATGGTGTCATGGGATGTGTAGGGGGATGGTGTCACGGGATGTGTAGGGGGATGGTGTCACGGGATGTGTAGGGGGATGGTGTCACTGGATGTGTAGGGGGATGGTGTCACGGGATGTGTAGGGGGATGGTGTCACGGGATGTGTAGGGAGATGGTGTCATGGGATGTGTAGGGGGATGGTGTCACGGGATGTGTAGGGGGATGGTGTCACGGGATGTGTAGGGGGATGGTGTCACGGGATGTGTAGGGAGATGGTGTCACGGGATGTGTAGGGAGATGGTGTCACGGGATGTGTAGGGGGATGGTGTCACGGGATGTGTAGGGGGATGGTGTCACGGGATGTGTAGGGGGATGGTGTCATGGGATGTGTAGGGAGATGGTGTCACGGGATGTGTAGGGGGATGGTGTAGGGGGATGGTGTGTAGGGGGATGGTGTCATGGGATGTGTAGGGAGATGGTGTCACGGGATGTGTAGGGAGATGGTGTCACGGGATGTGTAGGGGGATGGTGTGTAGGGAGATGGTGTCACGGGATGTGTAGGGAGATGGTGTCACGGGATGTGTAGGGGGATGGTGTCATGGGATGTGTAGGGGGATGGTGTCATGGGATGTGTAGGGGGATGGTGTCACGGGATGTGTAGGGGGATGGTGTCACGGGATGTGTAGGGGGATGGTGTCACGGGATGTGTAGGGGGATGGTGTCATGGGATGTGTAGGGAGATGGTGTCACGGGATGTGTAGGGGGATGGTGTAGGGGGATGGTGTCACGGGATGTGTAGGGAGATGGTGTCATGGGATGTGTAGGGAGATGGTGTCACGGGATGTGTAGGGGGATGGTGTAGGGGGATGGTGTGTAGGGGGATGGTGTCATGGGATGTGTAGGGAGATGGTGTCACGGGATGTGTAGGGAGATGGTGTCACGGGATGTGTAGGGGGATGGTGTGTAGGGAGATGGTGTCACGGGATGTGTAGGGGGATGGTGTCACGGGATGTGTAGGGGGATGGTGTCACGGGATGTGTAGGGGGATGGTGTCACGGGATGTGTAGGGGGATGGTGTCACGGGATGTGTAGGGGGATGGTGTCATGGGATGTGTAGGGAGATGGTGTCACGGGATGTGTAGGGAGATGGTGTCACGGGATGTGTAGGGGGATGGTGTAGGGGGATGGTGTCATGGGATGTGTAGGGAGATGGTGTCACGGGATGTGTAGGGGGATGGTGTGTAGGGGGATGGTGTCATGGGATGTGTAGGGGGATGGTGTGTAGGGGGATGGTGTCATGGGATGTGTAGGGAGATGGTGTCACGGGATGTGTAGGGGGATGGTGTCACGGGATGTGTAGGGGGATGGTGTCACGGGATGTGTAGGGGGATGGTGTCATGGGATGTGTAGGGAGATGGTGTCACGGGATGTGTAGGGGGATGGTGTCGGGGGATGGTGTGTAGGGGGATGGTGTCACGGGATGTGTAGGGAGATGGTGTCACGGGATGTGTAGGGGGATGGTGTCACGGGATGTGTAGGGGGATGGTGTGTAGGGGGATGGTGTCACGGGATGTGTAGGGGGATGGTGTGTAGGGGGATGGTGTCATGGGATGTGTAGGGGGATGGTGTCACGGGATGTGTAGGGAGATGGTGTCACGGGATGTGTAGGGGGATGGTGTGTAGGGAGATGGTGTCACGGGATGTGTAGGGGGATGGTGTCATGGGATGTGTAGGGGGATGGTGTTACGGGATGTGTAGGGGGATGGTGTCACGGGATGTGTAGGGGGATGGTGTCACGGGATGTGTAGGGAGATGGTGTCACGGGATGTGTAGGGGGATGGTGTCATGGGATGTGTAGGGAGATGGTGTCACGGGATGTGTAGGGGGATGGTGTCACGGGATGTGTAGGGGGATGGTGTGTAGGGGGATGGTGTCACGGGATGTGTAGGGGGATGGTGTGTAGGGGGATGGTGTCATGGGATGTGTAGGGGGATGGTGTCACGGGATGTGTAGGGAGATGGTGTCACGGGATGTGTAGGGGGATGGTGTGTAGGGAGATGGTGTCACGGGATGTGTAGGGGGATGGTGTCATGGGATGTGTAGGGGGATGGTGTCACGGGATGTGTAGGGGGATGGTGTCACGGGATGTGTAGGGGGATGGTGTCACGGGATGTGTAGGGAGATGGTGTCACGGGATGTGTAGGGGGATGGTGTCATGGGATGTGTAGGGAGATGGTGTCACGGGATGTGTAGGGGGATGGTGTCATGGGATGTGTAGGGAGATGGTGTCACGGGATGTGTAGGGGGATGGTGTAGGGGGATGATGTGTAGGGGGATGGTGTCATGGGATGTGTAGGGAGATGGTGTCACGGGATGTGTAGGGGGATGGTGTAGGGGGATGGTGTCATGGGATGTGTAGGGAGATGGTGTCATGGGATGTGTAGGGAGATGGTGTCATGGGATGTGTAGGGAGATGGTGTCACGGGATGTGTAGGGGGATGGTGTCACGGGATGTGTAGGGGGATGGTGTGTAGGGGGATGGTGTCACGGGATGTGTAGGGGGATGGTGTCACGGGATGTGTAGGGGGATGGTGTCATGGGATGTGTAGGGGGATGGTGTCATGGGATGTGTAGGGGGATGGTGTCACGGGATGTGTAGGGGGATGGTGTCACGGGATGTGTAGGGGGATGGTGTCACGGGATGTGTAGGGGGATGGTGTCATGGGATGTGTAGGGGGATGGTGTCACGGGATGTGTAGGGGGATGGTGTCACGGGATGTGTAGGGGGATGGTGTCATGGGATGTGTAGGGAGATGGTGTCACGGGATGTGTAGGGGGATGGTGTAGGGGGATGATGTGTAGGGGGATGGTGTCATGGGATGTGTAGGGAGATGGTGTCACGGGATGTGTAGGGGGATGATGTGTAGGGGGATGGTGTCATGGGATGTGTAGGGAGATGGTGTCACGGGATGTGTAGGGGGATGGTGTCACGGGATGTGTAGGGGGATGGTGTCACGGGATGTGTAGGGGGATGGTGTCACGGGATGTGTAGGGGGATGGTGTAGGGGGATGGTGTCATGGGATGTGTAGGGAGATGGTGTCACGGGATGTGTAGGGAGATGGTGTCACGGGATGTGTAGGGGGATGGTGTGTAGGGAGATGGTGTCACGGGATGTGTAGGGGGATGGTGTCACGGGATGTGTAGGGGGATGGTGTCACGGGATGTGTAGGGGGATGGTGTCACGGGATGTGTAGGGGGATGGTGTCATGGGATGTGTAGGGAGATGGTGTCACGGGATGTGTAGGGGGATGGTGTAGGGGGATGGTGTCATGGGATGTGTAGGGAGATGGTGTCACGGGATGTGTAGGGGGATGGTGTGTAGGGGGATGGTGTCATGGGATGTGTAGGGAGATGGTGTCACGGGATGTGTAGGGGGATGGTGTCACGGGATGTGTAGGGGGATGGTGTCATGGGATGTGTAGGGAGATGGTGTCACGGGATGTGTAGGGGGATGGTGTAGGGGGATGGTGTGTAGGGGGATGGTGTCACGGGATGTGTAGGGAGATGGTGTCACGGGATGTGTAGGGGGATGGTGTCACGGGATGTGTAGGGGGATGGTGTGTAGGGGGATGGTGTCACGGGATGTGTAGGGGGATGGTGTGTAGGGGGATGGTGTCATGGGATGTGTAGGGGGATGGTGTCACGGGATGTGTAGGGAGATGGTGTCACGGGATGTGTAGGGGGATGGTGTGTAGGGAGATGGTGTCACGGGATGTGTAGGGGGATGGTGTCATGGGATGTGTAGGGGGATGGTGTTACGGGATGTGTAGGGGGATGGTGTCACGGGATGTGTAGGGGGATGGTGTCACGGGATGTGTAGGGAGATGGTGTCACGGGATGTGTAGGGGGATGGTGTCATGGGATGTGTAGGGAGATGGTGTCACGGGATGTGTAGGGGGATGGTGTCACGGGATGTGTAGGGGGATGGTGTGTAGGGGGATGGTGTCACGGGATGTGTAGGGGGATGGTGTGTAGGGGGATGGTGTCATGGGATGTGTAGGGGGATGGTGTCACGGGATGTGTAGGGAGATGGTGTCACGGGATGTGTAGGGGGATGGTGTGTAGGGAGATGGTGTCACGGGATGTGTAGGGGGATGGTGTCATGGGATGTGTAGGGGGATGGTGTCACGGGATGTGTAGGGGGATGGTGTCATGGGATGTGTAGGGGGATGGTGTCACGGGATGTGTAGGGGGATGGTGTGTAGGGAGATGGTGTCATGGGATGTGTAGGGGGATGGTGTCACGGGATGTGTAGGGAGATGGTGTCACGGGATGTGTAGGGGGATGGTGTCATGGGATGTGTAGGGAGATGGTGTCACGGGATGTGTAGGGGGATGGTGTAGGGGGATGATGTGTAGGGGGATGGTGTCATGGGATGTGTAGGGAGATGGTGTCACGGGATGTGTAGGGGGATGGTGTAGGGGGATGATGTGTAGGGGGATGGTGTCATGGGATGTGTAGGGAGATGGTGTCACGGGATGTGTAGGGAGATGGTGTCACGGGATGTGTAGGGGGATGGTGTCACGGGATGTGTAGGGAGATGGTGTCACGGGATGTGTAGGGGGATGGTGTCACGGGATGTGTAGGGGGATGGTGTCACGGGATGTGTAGGGGGATGGTGTCATGGGATGTGTAGGGGGATGGTGTCATGGGATGTGTAGGGGGATGGTGTCACGGGATGTGTAGGGGGATGGTGTCACGGGATGTGTAGGGAGATGGTGTCACGGGATGTGTAGGGGGATGGTGTCATGGGATGTGTAGGGAGATGGTGTCACGGGATGTGTAGGGGGATGGTGTCACGGGATGTGTAGGGGGATGGTGTCATGGGATGTGTAGGGAGATGGTGTCACGGGATGTGTAGGGGGATGGTGTAGGGGGATGATGTGTAGGGGGATGGTGTCATGGGATGTGTAGGGAGATGGTGTCACGGGATGTGTAGGGGGATGATGTGTAGGGGGATGGTGTCATGGGATGTGTAGGGAGATGGTGTCACGGGATGTGTAGGGGGATGGTGTCACGGGATGTGTAGGGGGATGGTGTCACGGGATGTGTAGGGGGATGGTGTCACGGGATGTGTAGGGGGATGGTGTAGGGGGATGGTGTCATGGGATGTGTAGGGAGATGGTGTCACGGGATGTGTAGGGAGATGGTGTCACGGGATGTGTAGGGAGATGGTGTCACGGGATGTGTAGGGGGATGGTGTCACGGGATGTGTAGGGGGATGGTGTGTAGGGGGATGGTGTCACGGGATGTGTAGGGAGATGGTGTCATGGGATGTGTAGGGGGATGGTGTCACGGGATGTGTAGGGGGATGGTGTCATGGGATGTGTAGGGGGATGGTGTCACGGGATGTGTAGGGGGATGGTGTCACTGGATGTGTAGGGGGATGGTGTCACGGGATGTGTAGGGGGATGGTGTCACGGGATGTGTAGGGGGATGGTGTCATGGGATGTGTAGGGAGATGGTGTCATGGGATGTGTAGGGGGATGGTGTCACGGGATGTGTAGGGGGATGGTGTCACGGGATGTGTAGGGGGATGGTGTCACGGGATGTGTAGGGAGATGGTGTCACGGGATGTGTAGGGAGATGGTGTCACGGGATGTGTAGGGGGATGGTGTCACGGGATGTGTAGGGGGATGGTGTCATGGGATGTGTAGGGAGATGGTGTCACGGGATGTGTAGGGGGATGGTGTAGGGGGATGGTGTGTAGGGGGATGGTGTCATGGGATGTGTAGGGAGATGGTGTCACGGGATGTGTAGGGAGATGGTGTCACGGGATGTGTAGGGGGATGGTGTGTAGGGAGATGGTGTCACGGGATGTGTAGGGGGATGGTGTCATGGGATGTGTAGGGGGATGGTGTCATGGGATGTGTAGGGGGATGGTGTCACGGGATGTGTAGGGGGATGGTGTCATGGGATGTGTAGGGGGATGGTGTCACGGGATGTGTAGGGGGATGGTGTCACGGGATGTGTAGGGGGATGGTGTCATGGGATGTGTAGGGAGATGGTGTCACGGGATGTGTAGGGGGATGGTGTAGGGGGATGGTGTCACGGGATGTGTAGGGAGATGGTGTCACGGGATGTGTAGGGGGATGGTGTGTAGGGAGATGGTGTCACGGGATGTGTAGGGGGATGGTGTCATGGGATGTGTAGGGGGATGGTGTCACGGGATGTGTAGGGGGATGGTGTCACGGGATGTGTAGGGGGATGGTGTCATGGGATGTGTAGGGAGATGGTGTCACGGGATGTGTAGGGGGATGGTGTAGGGGGATGGTGTGTAGGGGGATGGTGTCATGGGATGTGTAGGGAGATGGTGTCACGGGATGTGTAGGGGGATGGTGTGTAGGGGGATGGTGTCACGGGATGTGTAGGGGGATGGTGTGTAGGGGGATGGTGTCACGGGATGTGTAGGGGGATGGTGTGTAGGGAGATGGTGTCATGGGATGTGTAGGGAGATGGTGTCACGGGATGTGTAGGGGGATGGTGTCACGGGATGTGTAGGGGGATGGTGTCATGGGATGTGTAGGGAGATGGTGTCACGGGATGTGTAGGGGGATGGTGTAGGGGGATGGTGTGTAGGGGGATGGTGTCACGGGATGTGTAGGGAGATGGTGTCACGGGATGTGTAGGGGGATGGTGTCACGGGATGTGTAGGGGGATGGTGTGTAGGGGGATGGTGTCACGGGATGTGTAGGGGGATGGTGTGTAGGGGGATGGTGTCATGGGATGTGTAGGGGGATGGTGTCACGGGATGTGTAGGGAGATGGTGTCACGGGATGTGTAGGGGGATGGTGTGTAGGGAGATGGTGTCACGGGATGTGTAGGGGGATGGTGTCATGGGATGTGTAGGGGGATGGTGTCACGGGATGTGTAGGGGGATGGTGTCACGGGATGTGTAGGGGGATGGTGTCACGGGATGTGTAGGGAGATGGTGTCACGGGATGTGTAGGGGGATGGTGTCATGGGATGTGTAGGGAGATGGTGTCACGGGATGTGTAGGGGGATGGTGTCATGGGATGTGTAGGGAGATGGTGTCACGGGATGTGTAGGGGGATGGTGTAGGGGGATGATGTGTAGGGGGATGGTGTCATGGGATGTGTAGGGAGATGGTGTCACGGGATGTGTAGGGGGATGGTGTAGGGGGATGATGTGTAGGGGGATGGTGTCATGGGATGTGTAGGGAGATGGTGTCACGGGATGTGTAGGGGGATGGTGTCACGGGATGTGTAGGGGGATGGTGTGTAGGGGGATGGTGTCACGGGATGTGTAGGGGGATGGTGTCACGGGATGTGTAGGGGGATGGTGTCACGGGATGTGTAGGGGGATGGTGTCATGGGATGTGTAGGGGGATGGTGTCACGGGATGTGTAGGGGGATGGTGTCACGGGATGTGTAGGGAGATGGTGTCACGGGATGTGTAGGGGGATGGTGTCATGGGATGTGTAGGGAGATGGTGTCACGGGATGTGTAGGGGGATGGTGTCACGGGATGTGTAGGGGGATGGTGTCATGGGATGTGTAGGGAGATGGTGTCACGGGATGTGTAGGGGGATGGTGTAGGGGGATGATGTGTAGGGGGATGGTGTCATGGGATGTGTAGGGAGATGGTGTCACGGGATGTGTAGGGGGATGATGTGTAGGGGGATGGTGTCATGGGATGTGTAGGGAGATGGTGTCACGGGATGTGTAGGGGGATGGTGTCACGGGATGTGTAGGGGGATGGTGTCACGGGATGTGTAGGGGGATGGTGTCACGGGATGTGTAGGGGGATGGTGTCACGGGATGTGTAGGGGGATGGTGTAGGGGGATGGTGTCATGGGATGTGTAGGGAGATGGTGTCACGGGATGTGTAGGGAGATGGTGTCACGGGATGTGTAGGGAGATGGTGTCACGGGATGTGTAGGGGGATGGTGTCACGGGATGTGTAGGGGGATGGTGTGTAGGGGGATGGTGTCACGGGATGTGTAGGGAGATGGTGTCATGGGATGTGTAGGGGGATGGTGTCACGGGATGTGTAGGGGGATGGTGTCATGGGATGTGTAGGGGGATGGTGTCACGGGATGTGTAGGGGGATGGTGTCACTGGATGTGTAGGGGGATGGTGTCACGGGATGTGTAGGGGGATGGTGTCACGGGATGTGTAGGGAGATGGTGTCATGGGATGTGTAGGGGGATGGTGTCACGGGATGTGTAGGGGGATGGTGTCACGGGATGTGTAGGGGGATGGTGTCACGGGATGTGTAGGGAGATGGTGTCACGGGATGTGTAGGGAGATGGTGTCACGGGATGTGTAGGGGGATGGTGTCACGGGATGTGTAGGGGGATGGTGTCATGGGATGTGTAGGGAGATGGTGTCACGGGATGTGTAGGGGGATGGTGTAGGGGGATGGTGTGTAGGGGGATGGTGTCATGGGATGTGTAGGGAGATGGTGTCACGGGATGTGTAGGGGGATGGTGTGTAGGGAGATGGTGTCACGGGATGTGTAGGGGGATGGTGTCATGGGATGTGTAGGGGGATGGTGTCATGGGATGTGTAGGGGGATGGTGTCACGGGATGTGTAGGGGGATGGTGTCATGGGATGTGTAGGGGGATGGTGTCACGGGATGTGTAGGGGGATGGTGTCACGGGATGTGTAGGGGGATGGTGTCACGGGATGTGTAGGGGGATGGTGTCATGGGATGTGTAGGGAGATGGTGTCACGGGATGTGTAGGGAGATGGTGTCATGGGATGTGTAGGGAGATGGTGTCACGGGATGTGTAGGGGGATGGTGTAGGGGGATGGTGTGTAGGGGGATGGTGTCATGGGATGTGTAGGGAGATGGTGTCACGGGATGTGTAGGGAGATGGTGTCACGGGATGTGTAGGGGCATGGTGTGTAGGGAGATGGTGTCACGGGATGTGTAGGGGGATGGTGTCATGGGATGTGTAGGGGGATGGTGTCACGGGATGTGTAGGGGGATGGTGTCACGGGATGTGTAGGGGGATGGTGTCATGGGATGTGTAGGGAGATGGTGTCACGGGATGTGTAGGGGGATGGTGTAGGGGGATGGTGTGTAGGGGGATGGTGTCATGGGATGTGTAGGGAGATGGTGTCACGGGATGTGTAGGGGGATGGTGTGTAGGGGGATGGTGTCACGGGATGTGTAGGGGGATGGTGTGTAGGGGGATGGTGTCACGGGATGTGTAGGGGGATGGTGTGTAGGGAGATGGTGTCATGGGATGTGTAGGGAGATGGTGTCACGGGATGTGTAGGGGGATGGTGTCACGGGATGTGTAGGGGGATGGTGTCATGGGATGTGTAGGGAGATGGTGTCACGGGATGTGTAGGGGGATGGTGTAGGGGGATGGTGTGTAGGGGGATGGTGTCACGGGATGTGTAGGGAGATGGTGTCACGGGATGTGTAGGGGGATGGTGTCACGGGATGTGTAGGGGGATGGTGTGTAGGGGGATGGTGTCACGGGATGTGTAGGGGGATGGTGTGTAGGGAGATGGTGTCATGGGATGTGTAGGGGGATGGTGTCACGGGATGTCGCTGGTGGGGATGTCCTCGAAGCGCTCCCAGGAACGGGGTCAAGCGAGGAGAAAACGCAGAGGAGCCACCAAAGGGAAATGATAGACGAGGTCTCATTCATTACCGCACTTGTGATACAGAGCAGGTGGTAATCATTTCCCAGATCCCCTTTCAAGTGGCGCAGGAAGCGCCCCATCCTCCGCCGCTCAGAATTTCTCTTCCCACGTTTTTCTCGGGGTGATGAGAGGAAATGTGCAAAGTGTCATTTCACCTTTTTCCACCAGAAATGCAGCACAAGCACAACATAAATCTCACTAATACAACCATTCGCATTTATTTTTGGACATTTACTTCCAAGGCACGAGGTATTTTATAACTGATGCCTCGTACACACGGCCGAGATTCTCGTCGAAAAAAACATGTCGTTTTTTTCGACGAGATTCTTGGACAAGAAACTTGTCCCGGCCGAGTGTACACACGCTCGATTCAAAGAACCCGCGGTTCTTTGAAAGGAGTGTACGCGGTGACGTCATCCACTACGACGACCGTACGCTCGTCACATTCGATGCCGTCGCCGCCATCTTGGTATACCCTACCTATGCCTAGGAAGCTACCGCGCATGCGTCAAATTCATTTCGAGCATGCGCGGGCTTCCGGGAGGACAGGTAAGTGTACACACACACACTTTTCTCGTCGAGAAACAGGCTGACGAGAATCTCGACGAGAAAATGGAGAGCTGGTTCTCTATTTTTCTCGTCGAGATTCTTGTCGGTTTTCTTGATGAGAAACATGAAAGCCGCGTACATACGGCCGATTTACTCGGCAAGACCTCTCTGCCAGCAAGTTTCTTGCTGGTTCTTGCCGAGAAACTCGGTCGTGTGTACGAGGACTTAGCCTTCTGCTGTCTGCAAAAAACCTGCATTGGCAGTTGGGATTCTACTTTTGGTTTTGCATTGAGGGTAGTATAAAAAAATAAATACAAATTCCAGAATATTTCCTATATTTTGGAGGCACGATACTGTCAAGCAAACCAATCAATTATACGCTTATAGGATTATTTTTTTGTTTACCAAGGCCGTGTAGCAGAATAAATATTAAACAACCTCATCAGTGTTCTGCTGCTCTAGTTGACGCGGTATTGTGTTTTAATATTAGCAGAAAAAATATTAAACAAAAGTACCTATGCGCTACCAAAAGTGTTCAACAAAATTAAAAATAATAATAATAAAGTGCTAAAGTGAGGGCAGCTAACTTCTGTAGCGTGTCCAGTATATTGAAGTAGCGCCAGACAAAGTGCCATGTGAATGAAATTGGTGCAAAAAAATCTAGTGGTAAAAAATATCGCAACATTGTATCAATAAAGAGTCCATAAAAATGTATATATAATATAATAAACTAGAACCAAGTCCACATGAAAAGTGCTTGTCAATAATGGATCCACAGACAATCTGATCATCCTGGGAGCCAATCAGTCCTTATAGCAGCAGGATGATTTCCTAGATGAGCAAGATGAAGAGAGGGGGAAAGGGACTGGCAAGGGAGTCCAAGTCTGGTAGGTATGTAGAGTAAAACGACAGATTCCTCATATCCTCCCCCGGTGATAATAGCCTCTTACCTTATGGATAGACCCCATTGGGTCTAATGGTGCATAGAACGGTAGACAGCGGTAATTGCTCCTTCCTCCTCAGTGTATTTTGGACAGGACACCACTGCAGTACTTCCTCCAATCACAACACAGGTTTCCTGGAAGGTGTATCTCCGGATCCGAGGGTTTAAAAGCAAGAAAAAAAAGGGGCTCCATAGTGTAGCAAGTTAAAAGGCACAACAGTCCATTTATTAAAATATGTAATAGACAATATAAAAGGCAAAAAACTCCATACAGGTAAAAACTGCGTCAAAAATACAGGGACTTCCAGTCATGGGTGTATACCGGAAGTGACGTGACCTAAGCTCCTCCCGACGCGTTGCGTCACTGTCACGTGACTTTATCAAGGGTAATAGTCACGTGACAGTGACGCAACGCGTTGGGAGGAGCTTAGGTGACGTAATATCTGGTATACGCCCGTGACCGGAAGTCCCTGTATTTTTGATGCCGTTTTTACCTGTATGGCGTCTTTTGCCTTTTATATTGTCTATTACATATTTTAATAAATGGACTGTTGTGCCTTTTAACTTCCTACACTATGGAGCCCCTTTTTTTTTCTTGCTTTTAAACCCTCGGATCCGGAGATACACCTTCCAGGAAACCTGTGTTGTGATTGGAGGAAGTACTGCAGTGGTGTCCTGTCCAAAATACACTGAGGAGGAAGGAGCAATTACCGCTGTCTACCGTTCTATGCACCATTAGACCCAATGGGGTCTATCCATAAGGTAAGAGGCTATTATCACCGGGGGAGGATATGAGGAATCTGTCGTTTTAATCTACATACCTACCAGACTTGGACTCCCTTGCCAGTCCCTTTCCCCCTCTCTTCATCTTGCTCATCTAGGAAATCATCCTGCTGCTATAAGGACTGATTGGCTCCCAGGATGATCAGATTGTCTGTGGATCCATTATTGACAAGCACTTTTCATGTGGACTTGGTTCTAGTTTATTATATTATATATACATTTTTATGGACTCTTTATTGCTACAATGTTGTGATATATTTTACCACTAGATTTTTTTGCACCAATTTCATTCACATGGCACTTTGTTTATTAAGGATCTAGCGCTACTTACAATATACTTTTTAAGTAAAAAATATATATATTTTTTATATTTTCGCTCTTTTTTTCATTTATAGAATAAAAAATAAAAACGTCAGAGATGATCAAATCCTTCCAAAAGAAAGCTCCATTTGTGGGAAAAAAAACATCATTTTTATTTGGGCACGACCGCGCAATTGTCAAAGTAACGCAGTGCCGTATGGCAAAAAATGGCCTGGTCATGAAGGGTGGGGGGGTAAATCTTCTGGACCTGAAGTGGGTAAATTTAAAGTTTTGTATATTTTATATATGCCTGGAGTTCTACTTTAATAGGCGTCCTTTTTACGAGGCCTTCATTTTTTTTTTATTTTTTTTTCAGCTCTGAACTTATTTTTAATTTTTTTTTTTTTTTTTTAGGAAAACCTCTTTCGTTGGTGAACACACAAAATCAATTAGTCCTTTAGGTGGTCGGAGTGGAATGATGGCGGCTTTTATAGGGTAATGGAATCTCGTGTCGGGGAAATTCTATTAATTATATATATCTGGCGATCGCCCCCCCCCCCCCCCCCGGTCTACAAATCTCTCTAATTCACTTTGCGGAGGCTGAAGTACTTATTTAAGGAGATCTGTTACAAGGCGGTGGTGGCGGCGGCTCCACCTCGCCCCGTTCCTTTGTACAGTACATTCGATTATAGGGGAGGTGGAGGGGAGAGGGTGTTTGATTTGTATCAGAGCTGCCAGATCCTGCGTCTTCGCCATATAACCACCCCCCCCCCATTTCCATGTTGTTTTCGGCGGAGCACAGTGAGGCCACTGTTTTCTCTAACGAGGACCACATGGCCGCACGTGGGCCGCCGGCGAGTTTCGTTCGGTCATGAAAGAGTTTTGTGTTTGTGCTTTGTACATGGCTCCGAGCTACTGGAGGGGAAACAAGGCCAAAATGGCCGCAGTCATCGCCGTATACTCGGGAGCGTGTGACCTGCGAGGATCAGTGAGTTATGAGGGACGTTCGCCCAACCTTGGGGCTGATCTCTGCGATCCGATCTTTTACACCTCATACTTTGTATTTGATTCTATACCTGTGGTAAGGCGTCTGCGTCACTCTTTTTGGCGTTGGTGTCGTAAAAGAATGTCCGGCGCCGAATTCAGAAAAGCAGTGCGGCAGATCGAACGTTATTACCGTCATTTGGAATACATTCAGAACGTTCTTAGTAGTGATACTTTTACGTTATGTCGCAAAGGGTGTGACTCGTTTAGAAAGAAATACCGTTGATTTAGAGATAAGGAAATTGGCGGTAAATAAGACCAATGTCATTAAAAAAAATTGTCGAGTGAGGAGTTATCCCCCCATGTTTTTGGTTGTTAGGCTGCCAGCATCCTAGCAACCAATGATGATTAGCCAAGTAACTTCATTGGCTGCTAGGTGTCCTTAAAAAAACGATATTATTGGTTGTAGGATGCCTCCTAACAACCAGTCAGGTTTGGCTACACAGTGCCATTGGTTCCTAGGCACCCAATCAGGCTCAGCTACACTGTGATGCCTCCTAGCAACCAGTCAGGCTTGGCTACACAGTGCCATTGGTTGCTAGGATGTCTCTTCGTAACAAATCGGCTCTTCTGTACAACATCATTGGTTGCTGTTACACCTCCCAGCAACCAATCAGGTTTTGGACGCTTAAGATCATTGGCTGTTAGGATGCCTCCTAGCAACCATCAGATTTTGATTGCACAACATTATTGGTTGCTAGGAGGTCTCCTAGCAACCAATCAGGCTCACCTGTACAACATCTTTGGTTGCTAGGACCAATCATCAGGTTTTGGCTGCATAACATTACTGGTTGTTAGGATGTCTTCTAGCAACCAATCGGGCCCAACCACATTGGTTGCTAGGACACCTCTTGGCAACCAGACAGGCACAACTGCACAACATCGTTGGTTGCTAGGACACCCCCTAACAACCAATTAGTGGTTTCTAGGATGTCTCCTAGCAACCAGTCAGGCTCAGCTGCACACTGTTATTGGTTGCTCAGTCAGGATCGGCTGCACAACATTATTTGTTGCTAGGACGCCTCTGAACAACCAATCAGATTTTAGCTGCACAACATCGGTGGTTGCTAGGATGTCCTCTAGCAACCAGTCAGGCTCAGCTGCACAACATCAGGTGGTGCTAGGACGCCTCCTAGCAACCAGATTTTAATTGTACAACATCATTGGTTGCTAGAATGTCTCCTAACAACCAATCAGGCTCAGCCACACAATGTCATTGGTTGCTAGGATGCCTCCTAGTAACCAGTCTTGGCTGTGCAATCTCATTGGTTGCTAGGATGCTTCTCAGCAATAAAGTCTGGCTTGGCTGCACAACATCATTGGTTGTTAGGACGCCGGCGACCCCAAGGCCTCCACTGTCCCCCCAACCAATAAAGCTTGGCCTTAGCGCTGTGTTCTTGAGAGCCTAGCTCAATGCAGACTTTGTGACAAATTCATGTGCCTGACGTGCCTGACGTGTACCTTCGTTTGTCACATTTACTGACCTTTATCGTATGAAACGCAGACAGTCAAGTGACGCGCACCGTGATGGGCAAAACCTGAACCCCAAATAGGAACACGAGACATGGACAGCTAATAATATACATTTTTAATTAAATGACAAATTAATAAAATATTTATACGGTATTTAACCGCTTGCCGACCAGACGCCATCGTCATACGTCAGCAGGTTGGCACGGCTGCGTAAATTGCCTTAGGTATACGTCGGCCACATTAAGAACTATAGGGGGCGGGTGGGCCCATGGCGCAGCGCCAGAGCCGATGCACGTGGCCGGCGGCCGCAGTGTCAACCCGCGATCGCTCCTCAGAGAGGCATTACGGGGATCTGTCAAAGCAAACACAGATCCCCGTTCTGTCAGGGGAGTAGAGAGAGATCTGCTGTTCCTAGTGATCAGGAACAGCGATCTCTCTGTACTCCCAGTCAGTCCCCTCCCCCCACAGTTAGAAACGCCTCCCTAGGGAACAATTCACCCCCTTGATCGCCCCCTAGTGTTAACCTCTTCCCTGCCAGTATTATTTTTACAGTAATCAGTGGAGATTTTATCGCACTGATCGCTGTATAAATGTCAATGGTCTCAAAGTGTCAAAAGTGTCTGCTCTGTCCGCCGCAATGTCGCAGTCCTGCTAAAAATCGCTGATCACTGCCATTACTAGTAAAAAAAATTATAATAAAAATGCCGTAAATCTTTTGCAGACACTATAACTTTTGCGCAAACCAATCAATAGACGCTCATTTCGATTTTTTTATACCAAAAATATGTAGAAGAATACGCATCGACCTAAACTGATTTTTATTTTTTTCTGGATATTTATTATAGCAAAAAGTAAACAATATTGTTTTTTTGTTTTTTTAAATTGTTGCTTTTTTTTGTTTATAGCGCAAAAAATAAAAACCGCAGAAGTGACCAAATACCACCAAAAGAAATCTCTATTTGTGGGGAAAAAAGGACGTCAATTATGTTTGTGTACAGTGTTGCACAACCGCGCAATTGTCAGTTAAGGCGCTGCAGTGCTGTATTGCAAAAAATGGCCTGGTCATTAAGGGGGCAAATCCTTCCGGCCCTTAAGTGGTTAAAAGTGGCTCAAAATGTCACCAATACAAATGGAGCTGCGATATTCTCTACTACCGCTTTTATGAAATAAACCAAAAGAGTGATTTTTTTTTTATGCATTTATTTGTATTTTTGTAACTTTTTATTTTGTATTCATGAATTTTTATTCTTTTGTGTTTTTATTTTTTATTTTACAGACCTGGGTACAGATGTGGAATATTTTTTTTTCAGTCCCATCTTGTATTTCTTTATTGTGATATAATATTTTTTTTTGCATCTGCTTTTGTTCCTCTAAATTGCCACAAGAGGAATTCATCAATTTCTCCAGAACTGCAAATCTTTTAAAAATGTAATTTTTAAACATTTTTAGTACATAAGTGCATTTTTTTTATTTTATTTTTTTTTAATATCTGTCTGGAGTTCATTGTTAACATTTTATAAGCATTGTTACACGTGGCATTCATCTCCTGAGGCAGACGTGCACCAGGTATGTCCTGCAGTATTTTTCTGAGTTAGGCAATCGATGTGGAATTCCGACAGAACCATAAAAAATCTTCACATGAGAGGCTGTTAAATGGCTGAGTAATGTTAGTTTACAGCAAAAAAAAAAAAAACGTTGCACGCTGCTACAGAGTGCCGGCCCTTTAAATTTATGTCCTGCTCCTAATGAGGTATTGTAACCCAAACTGCGGCGCTGAGGTGTAAAACAAACGACTGTAAATCCAGGCCGGCTGACAATAAAAGGAAATGAACTCGCTCTGGAGCATTGTTTTATAGAAGGGACCCGTCTGTGGTAATTCCTGCTGTGAGTCTAATATACCGATCTATAAATTCTGCCGCCATTAGAAATGGTGTCAATATTTTTTGGTAATTATTTTCCCTTGGACACGGATTTGCGAATAGGCCCCCCATCTAAGCCTAGTTGAGATCTTGGTGTCTTACATAAGGCTTCCTCTAGGACAGGGGTTTCCAAGCTTTCTACACAAAGGGCCAGTTTAATGTCCTTCAGACTGTAGGGGGGGCTAAAGCCAGTGGGAGTAAATAATGCTCCATCATTGGTGTCAGTGGAAGGAATTCTGCCCCATCATTGGTGTCAATGGAAGGAATTCTGCCCCATCATTGGTGTCAATGGAAGGAATTCTGCCCCATCATTGGTGTCACTGGAAGGAATTCTGCCCCATCATTGGTGTCACTGAAAGGAATTCTGCCCCATCATTTGGTGTCAATGGAAGGAATTCTGCCCCATCATTGGTGTCAATGGAAGGAATTCTGCCCCATCATTGGTGTCAATGGAAGGAATTCTGCCCCATCATTTGGTGTCAATGGAAGGAATTCTGCTCCGTCATTGGTGTCAATGGAAGGAGCTCTGCCTCATCATTGGTGTCAATGGAAGGAATTCTGCCCCATCATTGGTGTCACTGGAAGGAATTCTGCCCCATCATTTGGTGTCAATGGAAGGAATTCTGCCTCATCATTGGTGTCAATGGAAGGAATTCTGCCCCATCATTGGTGTCACTGGAAGGAATTCTGCCCCATCATTGGTGTCACTGGAAGGAATTCTGCCCCATCATTTGGTGTCAATGGAAGGAATTCTGCCCCATCATTGGTGTCAATGGAAGGAATTCTGCCCCATCATTGGTGTCAATGGAAGGAATTCTGCCCCATCATTTGGTGTCAATGGAAGGAATTCTGCCCCATCATTGGTGTCAATGGAAGAAATTCTGCCCCATCATTGGTGTCAATGGAAGAAATTCTGCCCCATCATTGGTGTCAATGGAAAGAATTCTGCCCCATCATTGGTGTCAATGGAAAGAATTCTGCCCCATTTTTGATGTCAGTAGAAGAAATTCTGCCCCATCATTGGTGTCAATGGAAAGAATTCTGCCCCATTTTTGATGTCGGTAGAAGAAATTCTGCCCCATCATTGGTATCATTGGAAGGCATTCTGCCCCATCATTGGTGTCAATGGAAGGCATTCTGCCCCATCATTGGTGTCAATGGAAGGCATTCTGCCCCATCATTGGTTTCAATGGAAGGAATTCTGCCCCATCATTGGTTTCAATGGAAGGAGTGCTGCCCCATCATTGGTATCAATGGAAGGAGTTCTGCCCCATCATTGGTATCAATGAAAATAATTCTGCCCCATCATTGATGTCAGTAGAAGAAATTCTGCCCCATCATTGGTATCAATGAAAGGAATTCTGCCCCATCATTGGTGTCAGTGGAAGGAATTCTGCCCCATCATTGGTGTCAGTGGGAGGAAAAACCTTCTGTAGTGCAGCAGCCCCCCAGAGCCCCCTTTTACTTACCTGAACCCTGTCTTTCCAGCGGCGGGAACAAGCCCAGCAGCTCCAGCCGCTGTCTCGGGTATTTATTGGATAGATTGATGGCAGCAGCAGCTATTGGCTCCCACTACTGTCAATCAAATCCAGAGACAAGGGGGGCGGGGTAGAGTCTAGCTGTCTGTGTCAATGGACGCAGCAGCAGGACTCTGGAGCGCACCCACCTGTACAGGTGCCCCCTTGGCATGCGCTTCTCCGAGGGGGCACTCAATGCGCCGTGGAGCCAGGAGCGCAGCAGGGGGTCCCCAGAAGAGGAGGACCGGGGCCACTCTGTGCTCTGACAGGTCCCTCCCTGCACAGTGAGCGAAGACGGACCTGTCATCCGCCTGCTCAGCGGCGATCAACAGATCGATCTCCCGCTGAGCTGGCGGACTCTGCCCCATGTGAAAGGGGCCTTACAATCACTTTAAAGCTTTAGAACTACTTAGGTGATGACCAGCAGGAGGTCCAAACTTAAACATTGCAGTGCAAATTCCATTGTAGTGCACACCTGCCCTAATCAGAAATGCTTCTGTAGACTGGTGGGACACGGCATGTGCTTACTCAACAGGTACTCTGCCTTCTCATACTCTGAATTGAGGTGCCTGATTCTGTCTTATTTCTTTAGATTGTGTTTGCTTGTATTGACTATTGGCCTGTTATCTCTGGTTTTGTCGGTCATTGCGCTGCTGCTGGTCCAGGACTTGGAGTAGGATTGGTTTGTGTGTGTCTGATCTAACAATCAGCCTGCTGACTCTCCTGCTCTAAGCTGTTTTTCTGACCATCTGTCTGAGGATGTCTATCCGTTACATAAGCTATACATAAATTGGGCTTATATTTTGGAGGAACGGTCCCTCTAAATAACCCCTCTCCCTCTCTCCTCCTATGCCTGTCCCTATTTTAGACCCGTTCTATAGCTCTACCTAAATCAAAGTCTGATTTCACTTCCAATAGTCTTTTTTATTGCAAAATTGTCGAGTTCATTTGCTCTGAAGGAGCTCCACTATCCTGCAACCCAGCTGGCCTCTTTTCCGGATATCGGTTTGCTTGATTGCATTATTTCTCCAAGTGATAAAAATATAACTCGCGCTCTTAAATTAGATCTTAATATACAATGGCTGCTCAACAATCATTTAAAATGAACACCAATTAATAGCACATTGCTGGCACAGAGAACCGCGCTGCTTTCCACGGGTTATTTATGGTCCTCAGGAAAACATCCTATCTGCTTTTTATGGGGTAAAGACTATAAAGCTAAGCCCTGCGTGATTTATTTTTAATGCTCGGCACAAAGAAAGATAAAATTTGAATTTTAGCTGCCATTACATCAGCCATTGTTTCTCAGCTAAATGGGAGAATATTTTTAACCTGTCCTCTGGCTATGGCTGTTATCAGTTAACCTTTAGCTATTGTACTTGACTAAAGAATGGTATAAATGTTGGCACGTTTGTGACTATAGAAAACAATGTTATTTTTTTCTCCTTTATATTGTATATGAAGGGTCTTTAAAAAGGGGTTGGAGGTGGTGGGAGAAATTCTCCCTTCTTTGGTTCCAACTCCTGGGAGCTCTGATGATGAGGTCTCCCATAGTTAGTATTTACACTTACCTTGGGGTCTTGTGTGATCCGACTTACCTTTGACTGCTTTGTGTCCTCTTCATCCTCTATGCTAAACACAGAGGGGCCGATCTGAAAGGAGTTGGGGAGAACCTGCCTTTCGCTTTCCTGTCTATGTGACCGAGGAGGAAATGTGGGGAGATCTTGTCAACAGAATCAGACAATGCCAAAAACCTGGCTCAGGTTCTAGATCAGGGGTCTCCAAACTTTTCATTACGAGGGCCACAGTGTATATTGTACAAATATTTTTGTACTGAAAAAATTGTTTTTATGAATTAACAAATACAATTTAAATAAGTTTTACTTTGAGATTTTTTTTATGATTTAGAAAAAACAAAACAAAAACAAAGCAAAGAAATTGCAAAAGAACTTGAGCCCATTAGAGTCCCCATCGGAGTTTCCAACAAAGTCCTCCATACATCAGAGTCCCCCTTACATCAGGGTCTCCATCAGAGTTCCCTTACAAAGTCCCCTTTACATAAGATTCCCCATTAGAGTTCCCATCAAAGTCCTCCTTACATAAGGGTCCCCATCAAAGATCCCAACAATGTCCTCCTTACATCAAAGTCCCTCCTTAGATCAGGGTCTCCATCTTAGATCCCAACAAAGTCCCCCTTACATAAGGGTCCCCATCAAAGATCCCAACAATGTCCTCCTTACATCAAAGTCCCCCTTACATCAGATTCCTCACTCAGTTCCCAACAAAGTCCTCCTTACAGCATAGTCCCACCTTACATCGGGGTCCCCATCAGAGATCCCAACAAAGTCCTCCTTACATCATAGTCCCTCCTTAGATCAGGGTCTCCATCTTAGATCCCAACAAATTCCCCCTTACATCAGATTCCCCATCAGAGTTCCCAACAAAGTCCTCCTTACACCATAGTCCCACCTTACATCAGGGTCCCCATTAGAGATCCCAACAAAGTCCCCCTTACATCAGATTCCCCATCAGAGTTCCCAACAAAGTCCTCTTTACACCATAGTCCCTCCTTACATCAGGGTCCTCATCAGAGATCCCAACAAAGTCCCTCTTACACCATAGTCCCTCCTTACATCGGGGTCCCCATCAGAGATCCCAACAAAGTCCCCCTTACACCATAGTCCCTCCTTACATCGGGGTCCCCATCAGAGATCCCAACAAAGTCCCCCTTACACCATAGTCCCTCCTTACATCAGGGTCTCCATCAGAGAACCCATCAAAGTCCTTCCTTACATCAGATGCGTCATCAGAGTTCGCAACAAAGTCCTCCTTACATCATAGTCCCTCCATACATCGGATTCCCCATCAGAGTTCCCAACAAAATCCCCCCCTTACATCGGATTCCTCATCAGAGTTCCCAACAAAGTCCTCCTTACATCAGAATGCTCCTTAAATCAGAATACTCATCAGAGTCCGCCTTACAAAAGGGTCCCCAACAAAGTCCTCCTTACACCATAGTCCCTCCTTGCATCAGATTCCTCATCAGAGTTCCCAACAGAGTGCCCTTTACATCAGGGTCCCCATCATAGTTCCCAACAAACTGCTCCTTACATTAGAGTCCCTCTTACATCAGATAGTTGGATAAAATCTTGTCGCAGGCCAGAAATAGGAGATTGGAGACCCCTGTTTTGTATCATTGGTGGCTAACTTTCTTGATATGGACGTCCTCATGTGCAACCCCTGACATCGTCAAAGTGCCGCACATACAGTATCATTCAGTGTTGGAAAAAGCCAGAGATGGTCAGAGACTGCGGAATGGAGTTGTTGGAAATGGGGGGCCATGCTTCAGGAGACGTAGATTGAAAACACATTACTGGAGACAGCGGGAGATCGTTGCTATAATCGGACAGTAAGGAAACACAAATTAGTGTCTGAAGGGGCCCCAAGGACTACACAAAAAAATGCTCAAGGGCCACAGGTTGGGCGCCAGGTTTCTAGATTTTCCCAAACAACTGTAAAACAGAAAAACGGACTGGAAGTTAAACATCTGTAAAGGAAGACCGAAGAGCACTTTGGTAATTTTTTTACTAACTGTATAAGACTTGATTGTGATGGAACACAACAGCTTGCAGGTTTTTATGCTGAAATAAAATCAGTTCAGCGCCTTATCATGGAGCCGGTGAAGTTTGTCTTTGTACTCGGCTGCCATTGCTGAGTTCCGAGCAGTCGGAGTTTTTTATATTTAGACCAGCAAGGGGTGACCGCAACATGTGTCCTTTGTAATTGAGGAGTAAGGAAAATCGGTTTCATGGTTGTCCTCTTCTTAGCGCAGAACCGCCTGCCTCAGCAAACTGTATTTTAAGAATCCCGCGGACATTGCAGGTTTTATTGCGCAAGACTTTGTCCTTTAAAAACATCTTGTAAAAGAGTCTGATTCACAAAGACTAATTCATCTCCATATAGGTCTTTAAAGGCGACCTGTACTGAAAGACATTGTGACAGGAGTGACTTTGGGTCGGGGGTTGCTGTGGCTCAGCTTGTCCTGGAGAGTTTTGTCCAGCTTCCCCGAAGCCTCTTATGTGTAAATCACCCTGTGTCTCTAATAAGGGCACATGAATGAGAACCCCACTATGATCTGTGCTAGTCGGATTCAATGCTGTATATATAATGTGTGCTGTGCCATGCTGTTGGACTATTTGCTGTGATGGTTTGGGGTGGGACTGTATTCTATTGTCTTTTGTGTCTGTAGCGGGGGTCCTAAATTTAGGGATTGCTATACTAAATTTAGGGGTGATTCGAGTGATAGTTTGGCTCGAATCTTTCAATTTATTGGACTCTGCCTTGCTGCTGTTTCACCTGGCGTGCAGTTCCCCTTAGAAGTATGGGTGGCGCTGTCACTTGTACTCAGGGTTGAACCACAGGTGATGGAGTGGCGATTGGGTGTCCTCTCTCGGCAGCCATGCAGTGGGCGTGGTCTACCCGCTGTGCATGCCGGGAGAGGGTACAAAAGGGCCGTACCCCATTAGAGAGGGAGCGATTCCCGGGGCCCATGCCCAGAGAGAGGAAGCAATTCCCAGGGCCCATGCCTGGAGGGAGAACCTACGGTCCAAGTTCATGGCCCTCCAGGCTATGGGGCCACATGCGCTTCAGTCCCAGGCACCTTTAGTCCTGGGACTGCAACTTTAGCCCTGGGCCCAGCACCTTTAGCTGTAGCTCACTTCGGAAAGGAAGAATCCCAGGGTGCTGCCTTGCGAGGGGACCCGTTTCTGGAAGAGGAGGCTGGGGGAGGACCGTTCCGAAGGCCCAGTAACTCTCTGGAGGGATGTCATCCATCTGGAAAAAGGGATCTAAACAACTGGACCATTAGGAGGTTCGGGACACTATAGATTCTGTGGCAGAGGATCTCCTGAATGCATCCATTAGGGAATCTAATAGACTGTTTGCGCTACATGCCGGCTGCTAGTGCCTTTGGGTGACTATCCGGGTGAGCTATACCCACTCGGGATTGAGTGGCGAAGAGGCCAGGAGTGCCTGAACTGATCTGTCTTCCTAACACCTTTCTCTCTTCTCAACTTTGTGGATGTTCATGCATAAGAAAAATAAACTCTACGTTGGAGTTGATACTGGTGTGGACCTTGGAGTTACTTGGGGTATAGAGACTTTGTCCTTACATTCTAGGGACAGAAACCAGCTTTGAGGAGAACCTCGCTGCAGGACCCATAAGTTAAAACAAGTGTGCTTAACCTCTGCAAACCAGGGGTTACGGGCATGGTGTGCCTTTTTCTCCTGTGAGTGAGCCAAGGACAGTGGAGAAAGAGGGCCGTGTGCTACATGTCTGATGCCTCAACTATTATGGGATGTGTAAGTGTCTTGCTGTGAGGAAAGAGGGAGGGGGATTCCTCCAACCCCCCTGCTAAGACTGTGTACTGAGAAGTTTGAACACACCTGACCTGTATCATAATTGTCATTGGATAGTTTTACCCGCCCTGTTTTCCAAGGGTGGGAGGGATGTGTTTTGAAGGGAGATATCTGTGTGTCCATGTGTGATAATAAAATCAGTTTGTTTTGCCACTCTACACTGAGGTGTTGTCTGTTGGTTTTTTCTCTACACTGAGGTGTTGTCTGTTGACTGGGGGGGGGCTAAAGAATCTTGGATGGTGCTGGATCTGGACAGAGGAAGCATTGACGGCGGACCTAGATCTGTTTGAGGACAGAGGGTTCATCAGACATACAAAGGCTTCCATTGCTAACCTTTTCCCGAAAATCCCAGACCCCTGACTGCCGTGTTGCTCCAAAGGCTCCATTATATTCTGGGTCTTTGCCTTTACTTGCCACATGCTAGTCCTAGATAAAGTGGAGTCATAATTCCTTATCTGCATATTTGTTCTAGGTTGGTGAAGTATAGAAATGATTGGATCAGGATGACAGCCAGGCTAGCTAGCATTTTCAGGACGGTTACTGTGGACAGGCGGCAGCTACAGGCTAGGCGACATACCCGTACGTCGCCTAGCACGTGTACTAGAGTGCCCCCTGTGGCACGCAGCAGTGCAATCCCATGACCGCTGCAGATCATGCCGTTCGTTACGTAGTCAAACCGATCACATGATTACAATTCAAGCAAAACGGTCATGAATTACTTCCATTTATAACTGTTTTGCTTACTATTGTGATGCTGTGATTGGCCCACAGCGATCACATGGTACCTGGGCCAATCACAGCACCCCATACCATGGGATTAGCTGTAGCCAATCACAGATCACAATAGTAAGCAGGCTGTCATGAATGAAAGCCATTCATGACAGCTAAAACTATTGCTTATAACAGTGATCATCATTGTTATAAGCAATAATAGTGCAACAAACAAATAAAAAATCCCTGACCACCCCCCAGAGTAATACAGTGGCACTATGATGACACTGAACTACTCTGATGTCAGGATGTAAAAAATAAAAAATAAACGCTAATCTCTTCCTATGCATTGGGTTTACTTTAACCACTTGACCTCCGGAAGGTTTTACCCCCTTCATGATTAACTGGCAATTGTGGCAATTGTTATCTTTTTTAACAATTTGTATCATTTGAAATGTATATCACGTTTTTTCACACAAATAGAGCTTTCTTTTGGTGGTGTCACACCTGTTTTTTATTTAAAAAAAATATTTTTATTTTTCATTTATTTTTTATTTTATTTTTTGCTATATGAACTAAAAAATGCTGAACATTTTATTAAATAAGAAAAAAAAAAAAGTGTCCCGCGATGTACATCCATTGTCAATCGCGCCACCCGACTGACCACAAAAAAATAGAAAATAACCCAGAAAAAACTCCGCCTCCAGATCCCGCCCCCCCTGTTTTTGCCAATCAGCAGCCGTCAAATGCACTGCAATCTCGCAGTGCATTATGGGGCGCTCCACCACGCTCAAATTTTGCCATGAACACCCCATATGTTGGTTTGATGTTCGAGTCGAACTTACTATCGACTGGAACATCGGGACCATCCCTAGGTAGGACGTATTGGAGCAGATTGACCATAAATGATGATGAACTCTGTATGGACTTGAATGAGACGTGAATAGTGAGAACCCAAACTTTAAGGTCACTGCACTTCTAAGAAACATTGAAGTGATACAAAAGACGTATTTTAGCGCAGCGCTCCTACATTATTATAACAGATTGAAATGAAATCTAAAGAGTGGTGTCCACATGAGCCTCTTCTCCTCTGCGGGCCTCGGACTCCTCTCCTCCCATGTCTGACCTTTCACAACATGAAACGTTCACCGCGAGCCTCATCAAGTGTCATCGGTGACCTTTGTATTTCTACACAACGTTATTCCGATGATTCTGCTCCTGCGAAAAGTTTCATCACTTACAAATTCCAGATTTATTCTACAAGAAAAAGATTGCCAGGCCCAGATGACATAAAAAGAGAAGTTTCGGGATTTCAAAATAACAAACATACATAATCACCTCCTAGGTGATCACCAGCATTAATCCGATGTTATACCTGTCCCCCGCTGCCTCTAAGACCGAGAACTGAGCGATCAACAAATGCTGATCGCTTGGTTCTCAGTCTTCAGCTCTGTGTGCTCTGCCTCTCCAGTGCTCACCGTAGTGCCAGGCTCGGGAAGTGGTGGGAGCGGCTAGCTCAGGCTCTCAGTGGCAGGTGGGATCCCCGCAGAGCCTTGGCCAGCTGAGTGACAACGCCCAACAGCAAACTTCAAACCATCCCTGTGCTGAGTTCCTGGGTCTGTACACCCGCTGTGCCCATTATGAGGGGTTCCCACCATCTCTGTGCTGAGTTCCTGGATCTGTACACCCGCTGTGCCCATTATGAGGGGTTCCCTCCATCCCTGTGCTGAGTTCCTGGGTCTGTACACCCGCTGTGCCCATTATGAGGGGTTCCCACCATCTCTGTGCTGAGTTCCTGGATCTGTACACCCGCTGTGCCCATTATGAGGGGTTCCCTCCATCCCTGTGCTGAGTTCCTGGGTCTGTACACCCGCTGTGCCCATTATGAGGGGTTCCCACCATCTCTGTGCTGAGTTCCTGGATCTGTACACCCGCTGTGCCCATTATGAGGGGTTCCCTCCATCCCTGTGCTGAGTTCCTGGGTCTGTACACCCGCTGTGCCCATTATGAGGGGTTCCCACCATCCCTGTGCTGAGTTCCCGGGTCTGTACACCCGCTGTGCCCATTATGAGGAGTTCCCACCATCCCTGTGCTGAGTTCCCGGGTCTGTACACCCGCTGTGCCCATTATGAGGAGTTCCCACCATCCCTGTGCTGAGTTCCCGGGTCTGTACACCCGCTGTGCCCATTATGAGGGGTTCCCACCATCCCTGTGCTGAGTTCCCGGGTCTGTACACCCACTGTGCCCATTATGAGGGGTTCCCTCCATCCCTGTGCTGAGTTCCCGGGTCTGTACACCCGCTGTGCCCATTATGAGGGGTTCCCACCCTCCCTGTGCTGAGTTCCTGGGTCTGTACACCCGCTGTGCCCATTATGAGGGGTTCCCACCCTCCCTGTGCTGAGTTCCTGGGTCTGTACACCCGCTGTGCCCATTGAGGGGTTTCCGCCCGCCAAGACGACAAATAACATTGTTTGGGTCTGAAGTTCAGTATACAGGTAATTTTAAGCACGCTGAATTTCTATCAGGATCATTAGGATTGTTTTGCTGCATATGCAGAAAGTGTACTTGGCTTGGGAAAAAAAAAGAAAACAAATGCAGCCACCACATCTAATGACTGGGAATATGAAATATATGACCATTTTGTTCTTAGCTTTGGCTTTAATCTTCAGACTTTAATGAAGACGGCACCATAGTACGCGACCCAACAGCTGCACCCAGAGCTTAGACACTTTCTGGGTGTAGCAAAGTATAAACTGGCAGAAGTTTGAGAATATTCCGAATGTCTCCCGACTACCAACTCCCCATGAGGAGGTTTGATTACCAATAAAAGTGCTCGATGGGGAAATCTTCTCACACAAAGACCTTCTCAGCTGTATCTCTGAACTTGTAGGTCCGATCAGAAGAAATGTGGTCAATATTCCCGAGTGAAATTCTTCCATATTTATTGAAATAACATTCCAACGGCTTTTATTACATCTTCTAATGCAGTTTTTGTTTTTTTACAAAATGTTTCAAACATGGTTGTTATTGTCGATGTTTGTTCTTTGTAGCATCAAGATGAAAAGACCCCCCCCCCCAGGCAACAATAGACCACTCTATTGTTGCTGGGAAGGATCTATTGTTTCTGGGAGGGATATTTTTTTGCTGGGAGGGATGGTTTTTTTTCTGGGTGAAATCTATTGTTCGGGGGGGGGGTCTATTGTTGCCGGGAGGGATCTGTTGTTGCCGGGAGGGATCTGTTGTTGCCGGGAGGGATCTGTTGTTGCCGGGAGGGATCTGTTGTTGCCGGGAGGGATCTGTTGTTGCCGGGAGGGATCTGTTGTTGCCGGGAGGGATCTGTTGTTGCCGGGAGGGATCTGTTGTTGCCGGGAGGGATCTGTTGTTGCCGGGAGGGGTCTGTTGTTGCCGGGAGGGGTCTGTTGTTGCCGGAAGTGGTGGGAGGGGTCTGTTGGTGGTGGGAGGGGTCTGTTGTTGCCTGTTGGTGGTGGGAGGGGTCTGTTGTTGCCGGGAGGGGTCTGTTGTTGCCGGGAGGGGTCTGTTGTTGTCGGGAGTGGTGGGAGGGGTCTGTTGTTGCCGGGAGGGGTCTGTTGTTGCCGGGTGTGGTGGGAGGGGTCTGTTGGTGGTGGGAGGGGCCTGTTGTTGAAGCGCTAACTACTACACTACCATGCTGCCCCTGTGTATATCAGCCCTATAGGGATTTCTCTACTTGTTTTTAATGTGATATTTTCTTGTCCCATAGGTATGTCACCACACTGATTGCCAACAAATGAATCAAAAAAACCCTTTGAACCTGTGTGAGACATGTGACATCAAGTTCCACAGCGCCATGCACTTTGATCGACACATACGCTTTGACCTCCCCCCTCAAGGTAAGGAACTACGTTGTCTTGGGTGAACCGTCTATGACAGAGGATGTCAAACGCAATCTCATCGCAGGGCACATCGGCATTATGATTCCCATCAGAGGGTGGTTGTATCTGTAATACTAGGTGTCCAGAGCTCCCAACCCCCCTATACATTAGATGTCAAGAGACCCCCCCCACCATCAGAAGTCAAGAAACCCTTACATCAGAGTGCACCCCCTTTACCTTGGGCTGCCACTGGGAAGAAGCTGGGGGTGGAGCTGGGAAGCAGAAAGTGCAGAGTCTGGAGGAGGACCAGAGGAGGGCTGGAGTCAGCAGCCCGAGTCTGCTGAATGCTGAGACCAGGGGAGACGGAGATGAGGGGGTGCTGTGGCTGCACGGAGAGGCGTAGGATGGGTAGGAGTACTGCTGTGATTGCTGAGATGGGGGGGGGGGTGGCAGAGATTAGCCTCTCCCTGGCTTCATGGAGAAGTGCAGAATCTGGTGGAGGAATTCTGTCCTCTATGCTGTCGACTGCTGAGACGGGGAAGCAGAGATAAGCCTCTCCTTTGGCTACATGTAGGAGGTGTAGGATCTGTAGGAGGAGTTCTGTTCTCCTCTCTGCTGCTGAGTGCTGAGACAGGGAAGGGAGGGGGCAGAGACGAGCTTCTCTCCAGCTACATGGAGAAGCGAACGATCTGGCGGAGGAGTTCTGTCCCCCTCTCCGCTTCCCACGGCTGATGCAACGTAGGGGTGGAGATAAAGGGGGGTACCACAGCTGCAGGAGAGGTGCAAGGGCCACATAAAATGGCTGGGCCTTGTGTTTGACACACATATGGTCTATAAGATCTGCTGTGGAGATGTGGGGGGGATGGATACATTTAAAAGGAAAATGAAGACTAAAATATTTTTGTGTCCAAGTTCTAAAAATTCTTCAGTTCCCGGCTTCTTCCATGAGATTTTATAAAGAGTGTATAGAGTGGAGCTCCCAGTCTCACCCAGAGTTCCATGGAATGGAACCCTGAGGTATTCAAGAAGTTGTGAGGGGTTTCTTGAGCTATGGTTGGTTGACCTTCCATCTGATGGTGCCTGCGTAGTTTTGGGATCCAGCGCGTAGTTTTGGGATCCAGCGCGTAGTTTTGGGATCCAGCGCGTAGTTTTGGGATCCAGCGCGTAGTTTTGGGGCCAGCGCGTAGCGCGTAGTTTCGGGATCCAGCGCGTAGTTTCGGGGCAATGGAACCCTAAGGTTTTTTCAAGAGATTGCTAGGGGTTTCTTGGGCCGTGGTTGGTTGACCTCCCATCTAATGGGTGCCTACATAGTTTCGGGACCAACGCTACTTGGCAGAACCAGTGGTATGACACCAATGATCTTTGTTGGCTCTCTGTATCAATGACCACCACTGTAAGGGGGGCATTGTTACTTCTGACCACCACTGTAAGGAGGGCATTACATCTGACCACCACTGTAAGGGAGGCATTGTTACTTCTGACCACCACTGTAAGGGGGGCATTGTTACTTCTGACCACCACTGTAAGGGGGGCATTGTTACTTCTGACCACCACTGTAAGGAGGGCATTACTTCTGACCACCACTGTAAGGAGGGCATTACTTCTGACCACCACTGTAAGGAGGGCATTACTTCTGATAACCACTGTAAGGGAGGCATTACTTCTGACCACCACTGTAAGGGGGGCATTGTTGCTTCTGACCACCACTGTAAGGGGGGCATTATTTCTGACCACCACTGTAAGGGGGGCATTACTTATGACCACCACTGTAAGGTTTTTTCAAGAGATTGCTAGGGGTTTCTTGGGCCGTGGTTGGTTGACCTCCCATCTAATGGTGCCTACATAGTTTCGGGACCAACGCTACTTGGCAGAACCAGTGGTATGACACCAATGATCTTTGTTGGCTCTCTGTATCAATGACCACCACTGTAAGGGGGGCATTGTTACTTCTGACCACCACTGTAAGGGGGCATTACTTCTGACCACCACTGTAAGGGAGGCATTGTTACTTCTGACCACCACTGTAAGGGGGGCATTGTTGCTTCTGACCACCACTGTAAGGGGGGCATTGTTGCTTCTGACCACCACTGTAAGGGGGCGTTGTTGCTTCTGACCACCACTGTAAGGGGGGCGTTGTTGCTTCTGACCACCACTGTAAGGGGGGCGTTGTTGCTTCTGACCACCACTGTAAGGGGGGCGTTGTTGCTTCTGACCACCACTGTAAGGGGGGCATTGTTGCTTCTGACCACCACTGTAAGGGGGGCATTGTTGCTTCTGATCACCACTGTAAGGGGGGCATTGTTGCTTCTGACCACCACTGTAAGGGGGGCATTGTTGCTTCTGACCACCACTGTAAGGGGGGCATTGTTGCTTCTGACCACCACTGTAAGGGGGGCATTGTTGCTTCTGACCACCACTGTAAGGGGGGCATTGTTGCTTCTGACCACCACTGTAAGGGGGGCATTGTTGCTTCTGACCACCACTGTAAGGGGGGCATTGTTGCTTCTGACCACCACTGTAAGGGGGGCATTGTTGCTTCTGACCACCACTGTAAGGGGGGCATTGTTGCTTCTGACCACCACTGTAAGGGGGGCATTGTTGCTTCTGACCACCACTGTAAGGGGGGCATTGTTGCTTCTGACCACCACTGTAAGGGGGGCATTGTTGCTTCTGACCACCACTGTAAGGGGGGCATTGTTTATGACCACCACTGTAAGGGGGGCATTGTTACTTCTGACCACCACTGTAAGGAGGGCATTACTTCTGACCACCACTGTAAGGAGGGCATTACTTCTTACCACCACTGTAAGGGGGGCATTACTTCTGACCACTACTGTAAGGGGGGCATTACTTCTTACCACTACTGTAAGGGGGGCATTACTTCTTACCACTACTGTAAGGGGGGCATTACTTCTGACCACCACTGTAAGGGGGGCATTACTTCTGACCACCACTGTAAGGGGGCATTACTTCTGACCACCACTGTAAGGGGGGCATTACTTCTGACCACCACTGTAAGGGGGGCATTACTTCTGACCACCACTGTAAGGGGGCATTGTTACTTCTGACCACCACTGTAAGGGAGGCATTTTTACCATTGACCCTGATTTTAGAATTGGTTTTAGTAGGGAATCCCTCGAGTCCTGAAAATAATTTTCTAGGTTCCTCTGGGGTGAAAAGGTTGAGAAAAGCTGGACTTGGGGTAGCGGATGATTTTACCGACATCACAAGTGGCAAGTTATGTGATAGAAACGGAACATGGGTAGAGATGTGCCGATCTCAAAGGCCTGGTAGAAACGATTGGGGACTGTGAGGTCAGTAATTGGAAGTGTGACGACTCTTGGCTTCTCCAGGACTCGATGGATTTGGAAGAACATGTAAGAATGTAGATAAAGGAGCCAAACCTGTATAAAGTCCAAATATAGAAGTCCGTTTATTAGTCCATGCCCTGATATGTATGTGATGGCGCTGGACCAATAGAAGTAAAAATTGGTTCTGATGGATCTACTGTAAAGCAAATCCATGCATAAGGTCTAATATGGGTGGACCTCACCCTGTTGGGGTCCTAGAAGGCTCCCTCTCTGATAGAGCGACACAAAGGAGAGGGGCCCAGAGGTTCCCAGGGCCCCGGGTGGCAACCCCCATTTTTTATTTAATTTTTTTATACATTTTATTTTTGTAAATTTTAATTTTTTTTGTAAGGGGCCCCGGATGGCAACCCCCCCTCTTTTTTATGTTTGTCAGCACCCAAAGCCCCCCTGACCGGAGAGCACCCCCTGCTTCTCAATTCGTGGCATCCCCCCCCCCGCTTCTCAATTTGCGGCAAGGGGGCCCATGCCTGAAGCTGTGTAAGGGGCCCCTGCTCTTAAAGTGGTTGTAAACCCGTTTTTTTTTTTTGTTTTTTTTTTAAAACCCCACCTGCAAGACAAAGCCATAATGAGCTAGTATGACTAGCATACTAGCTCATTATGCATAACTTACCTTAGATTGGGGCCCCCAAAGCCGTCCTCGTCTCCCTCTTCAGCCGCAGCCATCGCTCCACAGATACCCGGAAGGTTACTTCCGGGTATCGCCGCTCTGACCAATCACAGCGCCGCTGCGGCCGGATTTGTGAATGGGGATTAACCCTGTGAATGCACCTTTGACAACATTGTAAAACTTTTTGGCAAATATCTCCTATACCGTGTAGGTTTAGGAGATGTTTCTTGTACCTACAGGTAAGCCTTAATCTAGGTGTAGGTGCAAGTTGTAATGGAGGGTTTACAACCACTTTAATCCTCTTGTATTTTATTGTATTATAACTGTATTTGTCTCACTTTTATATTGTAAAGCGCTGCGTAAACTGTTGGCGCTATACAAATTCTGTATAATGATAATAATAATGTGCTGACAAGAAGCATGCTGCGAGGAGGCGAGAGCAGAGTGACAGAGAGTCAAGCGCATTACTGTTCTGCTTCTCCTTTCACTGTCCAATCACAGGTTGGGGGCAGGTCCAGGATGACTCGGGCTCAGAGGAAGTGGGTTGAATGATGCTGGCCATCAGACCGAGGAAATCTAGTGGCTGTGGAAAAAAAAAGTACTGCAGGGGAAATCTCTGAATTGAAGGTGAATATTGTAGCAAAGGCTGGTTTTGTTATTTTATCTTTAACCACTTAAGGACCGCCCACCTGCAATGTACTGTGGACTGGGCGGCCCGCTCAGGCAAAGCGATGTACCCATACGTCACTGCCTGCTTCAAGGTTTAGGGCATGTGCATGCGCGCTAGCTCACTCCCCCATGCCGGTGTTCTGCCAAGCTGGTTCCGCCTATCGGTATGGTTCCGAGCTCGACTGCGCAGGCGCAATCCGAGGCGACTGAATTCTCCGAGCGTGAGCAGCTGTTCGGCAGCTGTAGACGCGCTCGCTCCTGATGCTAGGGGAACCAGCTCGACAAGAAAGCGGCGGGGGCGGAGACTGGGACACGCCGCTCTATAGGGCAGCATTAAACAAGTTGATGGCCGGGTGACACGCCGCTCTGTACACATTTAAAAAAATACAGAGCGGCGTGTCACCCGGCCATCAACTTGTTTAATGGCGCCCTATAGAGCGGCATGTCCCAGTCTCCGCCCCCGCCGCTTTCTGCGCAGCGTGTATCCTCGGAAGTGAGTGCGTCTACAGCTGACGAACAACTGTAGATGTTCGTAGCTTTCCGTCTGTTCAGAGTGCGCATGTGCAGACGTGCCCGGAACCATATCGATAGAGGAACTAGGTCGATAAGACACCGGCACCTGCTGTGATAGTACACAGCGGGAGTCTGCCAGCAGGTTCCACCCTGTAATTCATGGCTGGGACCTGCTGATCAGCTTTGTCCAATGACAGCCCAGAACCCTGTGTTGACAATCAGCACAGTGCTCTGTACAGAGGGAACGATGAGGGATAAGAAACAAAGAGATCTTTTGTAATAATCGGCACATTTAACCCTTTGATCGCCCCTAGATGTTAACCCCTTCAAAGCCAGTGTATAGTATTCGCACTGATCACTGTATTAGTGTCACTGGAGATGTCAGTTCTCCCCAGTGTCAGATTGTCCGACTTATCGCAGTCCCTTAATAACTCGCTGATCGCCGCCATTAATGGTATAAAAAATGAAATAAATAAAAATTCCAGTATATATACCACAGATTGTAGACCCTATAACTTTCACACAAACCAATCAATATACGCTTATTGGGATTTTTTTTTTTTATCTAAGAATATGTAGCAAATTTATAAAGAAATTCAATTTTTTATTTTTTATTGTACAGTATCTGACAAAAGTAAGTACACCCCTCAGTCACATTTGTGTAAATCTTTTCATGTGACAACACTGAAGAAATGACACTTTGCTACAATGTAAAGTAGTGAGTGTACACAGGGGGGGAGGAGTGTACACAGGGGGGGAGGAGTGTACACAGGGGGGGAGGAGTGTACACAGGGGGGGGGGGGGGAGTGTACACAGGGGGAGGAGTGTACACAGGGGGGGGGAGTGTACAGCTTGTATAACGGTGTAAATTTCCTCTCCCCTCAAAATAACTCAACACACAGCCATTAATGTCTAAACCGCTGGCAACAAAAGTGAGGACACCCCTAAGTGAAAATGTCCAAATTGGGCCCAATTAATTTTCCCTCCCCGGTGTCATGTGACCCATTAGTGTTACAAGGTCTCAGGTGTGAATGGGGAGCAGGTGTGATAAATTTGGTGTTATCGCTCTCACTCTCTCATACTGGTCACTGGAAGTACAACATGGCACCTCATGGCAAAGAACTCTCTGAGGATCTGAAGAAAAGAATTGTTGCTCTACATAAAGATGGCCGAGGCTATAAGAAGATTGCCAAGATCCTGAAACTGATCTGCAG
>CM055124.1:315029936-315197436 GCA_029206835.1 Rana muscosa | reverse complement strand
AATGTCCTGTATGCCCAGCCTAATGTCCTGTATGCCCAGCCTAATGTCCTGTATGCCCAGCCTAATGTCCTGTATGCCCAGCCTAATGTCCTGTATGCCCAGCCTAATGTCCTGTATGCCCAGCCTAATGTCCTGTATACCCAGCCTAATGTCCTGTATACCCAGCCTAATGTCCTGTATACCCAGCCTAATGTCCTGTATGAACAGCCTAATGTCCTGTATGAACAGCCTAATGTCCTGTATGAACAGCCTAATGTCCTGTATGAACAGCCTAATGTCCTGTATGAACAGCCTAATGTCCTGTATGAACAGCCTAATGTCCTGTATGAACAGCCTAATGTCCTGTATGAACAGCCTAATGTCCTGTATGCCCAGCCTAATGTCCTGTATACCCAGCCTAATGTCCTGTATACCCAGCCTAATGTCCTGTATACCCAGCCTAATGTCCTGTATACCCAGCCTAATGTCCTGTATACCCATACAGCCTTATGTCCTGTATACCCATACAGCCTTATCTCCTGTATACCCATATACAGCCTTATCTCCTGTATACCCATATACAGCCTTATCTCCTGTATACCCATACAGCCTTATCTCCTGTATACCCATACAGCCTTATCTCCTGTATACCCATACAGCCTTATCTCCTGTATACCCATACAGCCTTATCTCCTGTATACCCATACAGCCTTATCTCCTGTATACCCATACAGCCTTATCTCCTGTATACCCATACAGCCTTATCTCCTGTATACCCATACAGCCTTATCTCCTGTATACCCATACAGCCTTATCTCCTGTATACCCATACAGCCTTATCTCCTGTATACCCATATACAGCCTTATCTCCTGTATACCCATATACAGCCTTATCTCCTGTATACCCATATACAGCCTTATCTCCTGTATACCCATATACAGCCTTATCTCCTGTATACCCATATACAGCCTTATCTCCTGTATACCCATATACAGCCTTATCTCCTGTATACCCATACAGCCTTATCTCCTGTATACCCATATACAGCCTTATCTCCTGTATACCCATATACAGCCTTATGTCCTGTATACCCATATACAGCCTTATGTCCTGTATACCCATATACAGCCTTATGTCCTGTTTACCCATATACAGCCTTATGTCCTGTATACCCATACAGCCTTATGTCCTGTATACCCATACAGCCTTATGTCCTGTATACCCATACAGCCTTATGTCCTGTATACCCATACAGCCTTATGTCCTGTATACCCATACAGCCTTATGTCCTGTATACCCATACAGCCTTATGTCCTGTATACCCATACAGCCTTATCTCCTGTATACCCATATACAGCCTTATCTCCTGTATACCCATATACAGCCTTATCTCCTGTATACCCATATACAGCCTTATCTCCTGTATACCCATATACAGCCTTATCTCCTGTATACCCATATACAGCCTTATCTCCTGTATACCCATATACAGCCTTATCTCCTGTATACCCATATAGCCTTATCTCCTGTATACCCATATAGCCTTATCTCCTGTATACCCATATACAGCCTTATCTCCTGTATACCCATATACAGCCTTATCTCCTGTATACCCATACAGCCTTATGTCCTGTATACCCATATACAGCCTTATCTCCTGTATACCCATATACAGCCTTATCTCCTGTATACCCATATACAGCCTTATCTCCTGTATACCCATATACAGCCTTATCTCCTGTATACCCATATACAGCCTTATCTCCTGTATACCCATACAGCCTTATGTCCTGTATACCCATACAGCCTTATCTCCTGTATACCCATACAGCCTTATCTCCTGTATACCCATACAGCCTTATCTCCTGTATACCCATACAGCCTTATCTCCTGTATACCCATACAGCCTTATCTCCTGTATACCCATATATAGCCTTATGCATAAAGGTGAAAAACCTTTTGTGTGCAGCTCCCCCCACAGCCCCCCTTCTACTCACCTGAGCGATGTGCACAGGAGCCTCAGCTGGCCCGGGTCTCTTTCTCCTCATTGGCTGAGGCACAGCAATAAAAGCCATTGACTCCCACTGCTATCAATCACAGCCAGTGAGCCAATGAGGAGAGAGCAGGGGCGGGTCTGAGCAGCAGCTCTGTGTCTTATGGATGCGTAGAGTGAAGCTCAGGAGCGAGCACACACCAGTGCCCCCCATAGGAAGTGGCTTTCTATGGGGGGCACTGTTCAAGGGGGAGGAGCCAGGAGCGCCAGCGGGGACCCAAGAAGAGGAGGATCAGGGCTGCTCTGTGCAAAACCATTACAGAGCAGGTAAGTATAACATGTTTGTTATTTTTTTTAAATCAACCTTTAGAATCACTTTAACCACTTCCTGCCCGGCCTATAGCAGAATGGTGGCCAGGTGGTGGTTCAGTTATCCTGACTGTGCGTCATATGACATCCAGCAGGATAACTGCCGGCGCGCGCCCGTGGGGGCAAGCATCGCGGCGATCGTGGTGTGCCATGTCAGCCTGACACACCGCTACACCGATCTCCGTAAAGAGTCTCTGACAAGGCTCTTTACCACGTGATCAGCCGTGTCCAATCACAGCTGATCACGATGTAAACAGGAAGAGACGTTTATTGGCTTTTCCTCACTCGTGTCTGACAGATGCGAGTAGAGGAGAGCCAATCGGCGGCTCTCCTGACAGGGGGGGTCTGCACTGATTGTTTATTAGCGCAACCCCCCCACCCCTGCCCCCCGTGGATGCCCGCCCAGGACCACCAGGGAAGCCCCCAACACATGGATGGCCAGGTATGTCCCCCATGGCCACCAGGGATGCCACAGCGTGCCCAATATATGCCAATCGGTGTCCACAAATGGGCACTGACTGGCACCATTATGAATGCCTGCTAGATTAGTGATGCTCATCAGTGCCCATCCGTGCCACCTATTAGTGCCAACCATAAGTACCCATCAGTGCTGCCTTTCAGTGCCCATTAGTGCCGCCTATGAATGCTCATCAGTGCTGCATACCAGTGCCATCTCATCAGTGCCGCCTTATCAGTGCCCATCAGTGCAGTCATATCAGTGCCTATCATTGAAGGAGGAAACTTACTTTATTTACAAAATTTTAAAACAAACAAAAACTTTTTTTTTTTTCTGTCTTTTTTTCTTTGTTGCGCAAAAAATTAAAACTCCAGCACTGATCAAATACCACCAAAAGAAAGCTCCATTTGTGGGAACAAAATGATAAAAAAATTATTTGGTGTACATTATAGCATGACCGCGCAATTGTCATTCAAAGTGTGACAGCGCTGAAAGCTAAAAATTGGCCTGGGCAGGAAGGGGGGAAGTGCCCCCCGGTATTGAAGTGGTTTAACTTTAGTTCATACAGATGCATGTTATCATACAGGACCCGTCTAGCAGGGCGGAGGATCGCGTAATTAAAACAGCGTTTCCCATTCTCTAGAGCATTGAACCCGTGCAGCGCGGGCACCGCCCCAATACAAGGGAGGACTTTTTTAGTTTTCCTGGAGTTCAGCTTCAAATCCTGCCTCCGTTTTTTGCGATCCGTTCCCCTTTAAGACATGCGTTCCTTTTTTTCCGAGACGTTGTTGTGTTGTAATTATTTCGGCACGGTGCGCCCGTCTGGAGGAACGCGGGATTGCGGTTGAGTGTGTCTGTGCTTGTTTCTAGGGTGTGTTCTGGATGTCTCCGGGGCTGACGAGGGTCTCCAAGCTCTCCGCAGACCTGCCTAGTAATTAGGCGCTCGCTCGTACACAGGACCAGATAACACCAGGTGTTTCCGAATACAGGGTGCGGGCGGAGTGCCTGCTCAACACCGCAGAGCTCTGGGGCCACAGCCAGGGGTGCAGGAGAATTGGCCCTGGAAATCACCATGGACTGTGTGCCCAGGAAGATTCCTCTTCTGGGACAATGTTGCATTCAAGTTAAAGGCTAATGGTGCGTACACACGATCGGAAAATCCGACATGAAACCCCATCGGACTTTTGGTGTCGGAATTTTCGCCCAAAAAAAATATTGAGAGCTGGTTCTCAAATTTTCCGACTGAAAAAATTCCCATCGGAAATTCTGATCGTCTGTAGCAATTCCGACGGGCAAATTTCCGACGCATGCTCGGAAACAATTTTACGCATGCTCGGAAGCATTGAACTTAATTTTCTCGGCTCGACGTAGTGTTGTACGTCACTGCGTTCTTGACGGTCGAAAGTTCAGAGAACTTGTGTGTGACTGTGTGTATGCAAGCCAAGCTTGAGCGAAATTCCGTCGGAAGACCTATCCAAGCTTTTTCCGACGGAAAATCCGATTGTGTGTTCGGGGCATAAGTTCACTTTTGAAACATGATTGATTTGTATCTCTGTCCATCCATTCTTGAGGTTTATACAGCTCTGCCACACAGCATAGCCAGGTGGATGACACCACGTACTGATAGAGAATAAAGTGGTGTCCTCTTCCCACCTCCTGCTGAGTGAACAATAAAAGAGCAGCGGCCGACTGGCAAGATTATTCCTCTGCTCACTCTGCTCCTTCCATCAGCATGTTCCGAATCAACACATTTGCATGCAGTACCCTTGATTTTCTCCCATTCCTGACTCTGCCAGTCTGAGCTCTGCTGTACAGATTACAGGAGGCTAAAATTCAGTTGCATTGAAAAAATGTGTTTTGGTGATTTATTAATGATTACAGAGCTGCTTTAATGTCAGTCTATTAGAGTGGTTCTCAACCCTCAAGTATCCCCAACAGGCCAGATTTGTGGAATTTCTCTTAGATAAAATAGCTGTCCAAATTGCCAAGCCATTGGCTCCGATTTAAAGCACCCGTGCGAGAGAAAAGAAAACCTGAAAACATGGCCTGTTGGGGGGACTTGAGGACAGGGTTGAGAACCTCTGGTCTATTATACCTCCATGCCACAAGAAAACCTACAATGGAGCTTCAGAAGTCATTTAATTTTATTACATCTACTCCGAGGCTAAAGCTGAACTCCTATTGGGGGTGGAGCAGTAGGCGGAACTAATCGCGTGCAATCCCAAATGGTGGGTGTGGCCAAATTGTGCTAGAAGGGGTATGGGTGGGTCTAGTGCTGGAGCCGCCTTCAGTTGTACAATAGACCTGGGAAGTGCTCATGTCTGGGACTAGATAGAGGGGGAGGCCTTCTTAATGGTGGTCTAACTCCTCCACTCCTTGCCCAACTGGCACTGAGATAGCGCCAACAGAGTGCGCTCTTTATGGTTCAGGGAACACTTAAAGGGTTCATCTTTTGCATATAACAGTAACAGCCAATGCAGTCTAGGGTGACCACGTGTCCCGGATCGCCTGGGACAGTCCCGCATTTTGCAGGTCTGTCCCAGGTCCCGTGCATGTTGGTCTCACCTGAAACCTTAAAACTGCTTATGGGAGCTTCCCTTCTGCCATCCTGTCACCTTCCATTGTCTTATAGACCTGGAAACTGCTCATGTCTAGGCCATGTTGGTGCCCCCTGAAGCCTCAAGCCTTATGGGACCTTCTCTTCCTCCATCTTGTCCTGTTTTCAGGGTGCTGCAGTGGATGGTTTGGGTGGGTCTAGTGTGGGGGCCACCTTCCATTGCCCCAAAGACCTGGGAAGTGCTCATGTCTGGGACAGGTTAGAAAGGTGAGGCTTTCTTCATGGTGCTCAGTCTGGTATATGGTGATGGATAGAGAGCAACTCCTCCACTCCTTGCCCAAATGACACTAGGATAACTCCAACAGTGCGCCCTATATGGTTCATGGAACCAAGGAACCTTTAAAGGGTTTGTTCAACTTGTGCAAATCACAGCCCATTCAGTCTGTAGTCCCCAGTAGAAAAGTTAGGTTGCATACTCGTACACCATGTTGGTTCCCTGCAAAGCCTAAAACACACTTTGTTGGAGCTTCCCTTACCCCTTCCTATCATGCTTTCAGGACGCTGCAGTGGATGGTATGGGTGGGTCTATTGCTGGTGCTTCCTGCTTGGAGTTTAGCTACAGCTGAACTCCATAGGGGATAGAGTGGTAGGCGGGACTAATAATGTACCATGCCAAATAGTGGGTGTGGCCAAATTGTGATAAAAGTGGCATAGGTGGGTTTAGTGTGGTGGCCATCTTCCGTTGTCCCATAGACCTAGGAAGTGCTCATGACAGGTTGAAAAAGAGAAATATTCTTCATGGTGCTCCAACTGTCTGTAATATGGTGGTTTACAGAGTAACTCCTTCACTGCTTGCCCAACTGGCACTGAGAGAACTCCAACGGTGCGCCCTTTATGGTTCATGGAACCTGGGAACACTTGAAGGGTTAGTTCACCTTTTGCATATAACAGCCCATTCAGTCAAGGGGCCCCTGTAGTAGATGGTGTTCCAGTCTTCTGCTCCGTGTGTTTACATCCCAAAGTTTTCTTGGGAGTTCCTCGGCATAGGGAAGCTGCCCACATATCTCCCGGATGCCCTATTGTGATGCCCATTGGAAGTTTTCCCCCTTTTTTTTTTTTGCTGTTCTGGTTACAGTTTCAAATTTTGGATTTCTCCCTCACTCCTATGGGTGACAGTGGTCACCGGCCGTGGTCACCGACCCTGGTCACCGGCCGTGGTCACCGACCCTGGTCACCAGGACAAATAGAACGACTCTTCCTATTAAGGGCGCAGAAAATAATAAAAAATATACAGAAGGTATTTCCAGCATTTCCAAAAATAAAATAAAGTGTTGCCCTTAGAGATGCTTTAAATGTAAAAATGTCCACATTTGTCCGGAACCTTCAATCATATTAATGTTGAGAACCTGGTCACGTGACCTGGACATTGCGATAATCTCGTAGCTCCGAGGCACCTCTCTACTTTTAGCATCCTCCTGCCAAAGCGCCGTCGCTGGCACCCGGACAGCCCAAATCCGTTACACTTTGAGCGCAAATCCGTGAGATTTGATTGGCCGAAATTCAAGAGTGTTTGGAAATCCGTGAGATTCGCTAAAGATTTCTGATGTTTATTGTCCTTTCCCGTCCAGACGTTCTCACAGGGCCGTTTCGGGGCTAAATTTAGAGTCATCCGCCAAGTCGGTTTTGTATTCTTTGAATAAGATTTGTACTTTTGACCTTTTTTAAGTAAAAGAATGAAGGAGGTTTTCCTGTATGGATGGGCGGAGTCGGCATTCCCTGGTGGAATTATTCCATCTAAAGTGACACGTTGAGTGATGCTTATAAATAAATCCGCATTTCTCAAACTTTTTATTTTTTACGCCTCGTACACACGACCGGTTTTCTCGGCAAGAAAACTGCTGGGAGAAACCGTGCGTCTGTATGCTTACCTGTCCATGGTAAACCCGCGCATGCTCAAAGACTGAGACGCATGCGCGGTAGCATACAAGGGTAGTGTAGGGTGTAGCAAGATGGCGGCGACGGCATCGAATGTGACGAGCGCAGGCTTGTCGTAGTCGATGACGTCACCGAGTTCTTGCAATTCAAAAGAACGGCGGTTCTTTTGAATGGCCGTGTGTAAACTCGGCGAGCAAGGCAAGCTTGCCAGGAATCTCGTCAAGAAAACCAAAGTTTTTTTTTTTTCCCAACGAGATTCCCGCCCGTGTGTACGAGGCTTTAGTCATGGAACCATTTAAAAGTTTGCAAACATTCGAGGCACCCCAGTCTAAAATGGGGTCCCCTTCACATCATATGACACCCTTTAATATAAGAGTCCCCCCTTTACATCAGAGTCTCTTCTTCACATAAGAGTCCATATCCCCCCACCCCGGCCCCCTCTTCCCTTTTACATTGGAGTCCTCAGGTCTCACCCGCTTTACTTCCTCAGCAACCACCCCCTTCACATAAAAGTCCTCAGCATCCCCCCTTACTTTCCAACACAGAGTCCTAAGCCCCCCCTTTCGTATTCAGTTCCCCCCTTTTAACATCGGAGTCCGCCATACTCTTCCCCCCCCCCCCTTTTCATACCAGAAACCTCAGTTTCCCCTCCTTTCCCATCAGAGTTTGCAGTCAGCCTTCCTTTCATATCTAAGCCCCCCCCCCCCATATAAGACTTTCCATCCCTTTCACATTGGAGTTCTTAGCCCTCACCCCTCCACTTTTACTTCCTCAGCAACCACCCCCTTCACATAAAAGTCCCCATCATCCCCCCTTACTGTCCAACACAGTGTCCTTAGCCCCCCCCCCTCTTTCCCATCAGAGAGCTCAGTTCCCCCCTTTTCACATCGGAGTCCGCAGTACTCTCCCCCACCCTTTCATATCAGAGTCCACAGATCCCCCTCCTTTGACATCAGTCTGCAGTCCCCCCTTCCTTTCATATCCAAGTCCTCAGTCGTCCCCCCCCCCCCTCCATATAAGACTCCCCATTACTTTCACATTCCTTTCCCCATCCTCAGCAACCACTCCCTTCACATCAGTCATCAGTTCCCCCCCCCCCTTTCACATCATAGTCCTCAGTTTCCCCCTCCTTCCAAATCAGAGTCTTCAGTTCCCCCCCTTTAATATCAAAGTTCTCAGCCCCCCCCTTCTTAAATAAGACTCCCCATTCCTCCATCCATTTCACATTGGAATCCTTAGCCCTCACCCCCCTACTTTTACATCCTCAGTTCCCCCCCTTTACATCAGATTCCCCAGTCCCCCCCCCTATTCATATCAAAGTCCTCAGCCCCTCCGCACATCAGAGTCCTCAGTCCCACCCCTCCATAACAGAGTCCTTATTCCCCTTTCACATCAGAGTCCTCAGTCCTGTCCCCCCCCCCCCCGCATATCACAGTCCTCAGATCCCCCCCCCCCTTCCTCCACATCAGAGTCCTCAGTCCCCCCTACACAACAGGGTCCTCATCCCCCCTTTCACATCAGAGCCCTAAGTTTCCCCTCCTCCCGCATCAGAGTCCTCAGCCCCCCACCCCCCACACATTACAGTCCTCAGTCCACCCCCTTCACATCAGTCATCATTCCCCCTCCACATCAGAGTCCTCAGTCCCCCCATCCCCCTACACAACAGGGTTCTCATCCCCCTTTCATATCAGAGTCCTAAGTTTCCCCTCCTTCCACATCAGAGTCCTCAGCCTCCCCTGCATATCACAGTCCTCAGCCCCCCCTCCACATAGGAGTCCTCATCCCCTCCCCAACCTCCCCTCATCCAAAAGCCCTGGGACTGCTGCTGGGCACCACCATCTTGGATGTGATGTCCGCAGCCCCAGCAGACTCACTCAAGTAACGCTCTGTAGTTTTCCCTTTCTCTCCTCATTGTAGCTCTATAAAAGGTTATGTGGGGGGTGAGGGGAAGGGCAGAGGAGCTGGGCCAGCATTGACAGTAGTTAAACACTCAAGAAGAGAGGGAGCTGTAATGTGCAGTGAGGAAGGGAACTGTGTGGGAGAATTGACTTTCCTGCTGTAGCCAAACTTTCTAGCCCAAAGGCAAGTGAATAAAAAATGGAAGGAAGAAATGCTTTATTTTATTTACCTGTCAACTGTCACTTTATCTGTATTTAAAACACTTGATTTTTCTGTGTTAGTGACAGAGAGTCCAAAAGACTTTCTGTGATGTATTTAATGTTTGTTTGTTTTAATGAACCTTGCAGGTTCCATCCTGGCCCGAAACGTCTCCACCCGATCATGCCCCCCGCGGACGAGCCCCGCCTCTGATGTCGAGGAAGATGAAGAGGAGTTAATAGATGGAAAGGGGTAGGTTTCTAGTATTACATGTAATTAAAGGGCCGGATCACAGCAGGGAGGCAGCGCTCGTCATTGGCGTGACTTGTGTTGGGGGTTTGTTGCGTCTTACAATACGAGACCAGACGGCTCTGAGCGATTATTACACCGTCTACCACCTTCGTTACCCTTCATTTCACCGTCTACCACCTTCATTACACCCTCTACCACCTTCATTACACCGTCTACCACCTTCATTACCCCCTTCATTTCACCGTCTACCACCTTCATTACCCCCTTCATTACACCGTCTACCACCTTCATTACCCCCTTCATTACACCGTCTACCACCTTCATTACCCCCTTCATTACACCGTCTACCACCTTCATTACCCCCTTCATTACACCGTCTACCACCTTCATTACCCCCTTCATTACACCGTCTACCACCTTCATTACCCCCTTCATTACACCGTCTACCACCTTCATTACCCCCTTCATTACACCGTCTACCACCTTCATTACCCCCTTCATTACACCGTCTACCACCTTCGTTACCCTTCATTTCACCGTCTACCACCTTCATTACACCCTCTACCACCTTCATTACACCGTCTACCACCTTCATTACCCCCTTCATTTCACCGTCTACCACCTTCATTACCCCCTTCATTACACCGTCTACCACCTTCGTTACCCTTCATTTCACCGTCTACCACCTTCATTACCCCCTTCATTACACCGTCTACCACCTTCATTACCCCCTTCATTACACCGTCTACCACCTTCATTACCCCCTTCATTACACCGTCTACCACCTTCATTACACCGTCTACCACCTTCATTACCCCCTTCATTACACCGTCTACCACCTTCGTTACCCTTCATTACACCGTCTACCACCTTCATTACACCCTTCATTACACCGTCTACCACCTTCGTTACCCTTCATTACACCGTCTACCACCTTCATTACCCCCTTCATTACACCGTCTACCACCTTCATTACACCGTCTACCACCTTCATTACCCCCTTCATTTCACCGTCTACCACCTTCATTACCCCCTTCATTACACCTTCATTACCCCCTTCATTACACCGTCTACCACCTTCATTACCCCCTTCATTACACCGTCTACCACCTTCATTACCCCCTTCATTACACCGTCTACCACCTTCATTACCCCCTTCATTACACCGTCTACCACCTTCATTACACCGTCTACCACCTTCATTACCCCCTTCATTACACCGTCTACCACCTTCGTTACCCTTCATTACACCGTCTACCACCTTCATTACACCCTTCATTACACCGTCTACCACCTTCATTACACCGTCTACCACCTTCATTACCCCCTTCATTTCACCGTCTACCACCTTCATTACCCCCTTCATTACACCTTCATTACCCCCTTCATTACACCTTCATTACCCCCTTCATTACACCGTCTACCACCTTCATTACCCCCTTCATTACACCGTCTACCACCTTCATTACCCCCTTCATTACACCGTCTACCACCTTCATTACCCCCTTCATTACACCGTCTACCACCTTCATTACCCCCTTCATTACACCGTCTACCACCTTCATTACCCCCTTCATTACACCGTCTACCACCTTCATTACCCCCTTCATTTCACCGTCTACCACCTTCATTACCCCCTTCATTACACCGTCTACCACCTTCATTACACCGTCTACCACCTTCATTACCCCCTTCATTACACCGTCTACCACCTTCATTACACCGTCTACCACCTTCATTACCCCCTTCATTACACCGTCTACCACCTTCGTTACCCTTCATTACACCGTCTACCACCTTCATTACACCCTTCATTACACCGTCTACCACCTTCGTTACCCTTCATTACACCGTCTACCACCTTCATTACCCCCTTCATTACACCGTCTACCACCTTCATTACCCCCTTCATTACACCTTCATTACCCCCTTCATTACACCGTCTACCACCTTCATTACCCCCTTCATTACACCGTCTACCACCTTCATTACCCCCTTCATTACACCGTCTACCACCTTCATTACCCCCTTCATTACACCGTCTACCACCTTCATTACACCGTCTACCACCTTCATTACCCCCTTCATTACACCGTCTACCACCTTCGTTACCCTTCATTACACCGTCTACCACCTTCATTACCCCCTTCATTACACCGTCTACCACCTTCATTACACCGTCTACCACCTTCATTACCCCCTTCATTTCACCGTCTACCACCTTCATTACCCCCTTCATTACACCTTCATTACCCCCTTCATTACACCGTCTACCACCTTCATTACCCCCTTCATTACACCGTCTACCACCTTCATTACCCCCTTCATTACACCGTCTACCACCTTCATTACACCGTCTACCACCTTCATTACCCCCTTCATTTCACCGTCTACCACCTTCATTACCCCCTTCATTACACCGTCTACCACCTTCATTACACCGTCTACCACCTTCATTACACCCTTCATTACCCTTCGCCGCTTCCGCTACTTCCTTTCTGTACTTCTTGTATATGAGCCACGCCCCCTCTCCTCGCCTAAGTTTGAGCTTTTCATCATCACTGCTATAAAAGTCTTCTCTGATTGCTACAATCTTCCCTGAGAAAGTCCAGCCCCCTCTTCTGCTCCACACCCCCGAGGTGCAACCATCTCCGAGGGCTAGTCCAGCACTGGTGAGTAGTCAGAACTTTAGGAACCACGTCATCGCCAAGGAACACTGGTGGTGGCCATTTTGAACCAGTGACATCACCAAAAGGACAGTCTGGCAGCCAGAGCCAATTGTCCTAGGGCGGTGGTCTCTAAACGGTGGCCCGGGGGCCAAATGCGGCCCTTTGCTTACTTTTACCTGTCCCTTGGGACATTAAACCCCCCTCCCCCCCCCCCACTGTCAGCAACAGTTCATAGTTCCTGCCACTGACACCAACAATGAGGCACTATTCCTCCACTGACACCAACGATAGGGTGCTTTTCCTCCCACTGACACCAACGATAGGGCGCTTTTCCTCCCACTGACACCAATGATGGGGCACTATTCCTTCCACTGATACCAATGATGGGACACTATTACTTCCACTGATACCAATGATGGGGCACTATTCCTCCCACTGACACCAGTGATGGGGCACTATTCCTCCCACTGACACCAGTGATGGGGCACTATTCCTCCCCCTGATACCAGTGATGGGGCACTATTCCTCCCACTGACACCAGTGATGGGGCACTATTCCTCCCACTGACACCAGTGATGGGGCACTATTCCTCCCACTGACACCAGTGATGGGGCACTATTCCTCCCACTGACACCAGTGATGGGGCACTATTCCTCCCACTGACACCAGTGATGGGGCACTATTCCTCCCACTGACACCAGTGATGGGGCACTATTCCTCCCACTGACACCAGTGATGGGGCACTATTCCTCCCACTGACACCAGTGATGGGGCACTATTCCTCCCACTGACACCAGTGATGGGGCACTATTCCTCCCACTGACACCAGTGATGGGGCACTATTCCTCCCACTGACACCAGTGATGGGGCACTATTCCTCCCACTGACACCAGTGATGGGACACTATTCCTCCCACTGACACCAGTGATGGGACACTATTCCTCCCACTGACACCAGTGATGGGACACTATTCCTCCCACTGACACCAGTGATGGGACACTATTCCTCCCACTGACACCAGTGATGGGACACTATTCCTCCCACTGACACCAGTGATGGGACACTATTCCTCCCACTGACACCAGTGATGGGACACTATTCCTCCCACTGACACCAGTGATGGGACACTATTCCTCCCACTGACACCAGTGATGGGACACTATTCCTCCCACTGACACCAGTGATGGGACACTATTCCTCCCACTGACACCAGTGATGGGACACTATTCCTCCCACTGACACCAGTGATGGGACACTATTCCTCCCACTGACACCAGTGATGGGACACTATTCCTCCCACTGACACCAGTGATGGGACACTATTCCTCCCACTGACACCAATGATAGGGGACTATTCCTCCCACTGACACCAATGATGGGGGACTATTCCTCCCACTGACACCAATGATGGGACACTATTCCTCCCACTGACACTAATGATGGGGGACTATTCCTCCCACTGACACCAATGATGGGGGACTATTCCTCCCACTGACACCAATGATGGGGGACTATTCCTCCCACTGACACCAATGATGGGGGACTATTCCTCCCACTGACACCAATGATGGGGGACTATTCCTCCCACTGACACCAATGATGGGGGACTATTCCTCCCACTGACACCAATGATGGGACACTATTCCTCCCACTGACACCAATGATGGGACACTATTCCTCCCACTGACATTAATGATGGGACACTATTCCTCCCACTGACATTAATGATGGGACACTATTCCTCCCACTGACACCAATGACGGGACACTATTCCTCCCACTGACACCAATGACGGGACACTATTCCTCCCACTGACACCAATGACGGGACACTATTCCTCCCACTGACACCAATGACGGGACACTATTCCTCCCACTGACACCAATGACGGGACACTATTCCTCCCACTGACACCAATGACTGGACACTATTCCTCCCACTGACACCAATGACTGGACACTATTCCTCCCACTGACACCAATGATGGGACACTATTCCTCCCACTGACACCAATGATGGGACACTATTCCTCCCACTGACACCAATGATGGGACACTATTCCTCCCACTGACACCAATGATGGGACACTATTCCTCCCACTGATACCAACAATGGGACACTATTCCTCCCACTGACACCACAGGTCACTTTTCCTCCCCAATACTAAAAATGGGGCATTTTTCTACTCCCTCTGGGCACAGTCCGGCCCCCTTAATGTGTAAAGGACAGTAAACTAGCCCTTTGTTTAGAAGGTTTGGAGACCCCTGATCGGGGGAGGGGGGGGGGGGTCAGGAAGATTCATCAGTCAGAAGCATGGCTTTTTGGCAGATGGAGCACTGCACTTGATTGAGGGGAATCGGCATCGGGGGAAGGGGTCATATTGGGATAGCTTTACATGTTTTTGGATTTTCATAGGAAGAAATATCTTCCATGTTGGAGAAAATGGGACCACATGTATTCAGGGTGTTTGCCCTTCTCTGGATCACCTGTGGGTTTCGGAACCTGGGGATACACTGACTGTGATTCACCAAAAGTAAGCGGGAGAACCAGACAGAGGGCAGTTCAGGACACATCAGAAACCCAAAGCTTAGGGTGCCCTCCTATCATGCTAGCAAGAGACGTGGGCTCTCGGCTGTAAGTAAAGAATAGGAAAGGAGAAAAGGAAAATCATAATTCCGAAAGAGGAGACAGGAGAAGATCGATGGTAATGGGGGAGGGGGGGGAGGGGGGAGTGGCAGGGAAGGGGTAGGGCCGGGGGCAGTTCCTCATCAGGGCTTGGAGCTCTATACAAAAAAGAGGTCTTCATAAATGGCTAAAAGTAGATGGATCCAGGGTTGGCAGCGCATATCACAGACAAGGTTCACGGTTTTAGGAAATCTTGGTTGGGAGTTGGTGAGAACGCTAAAAATTTCCTAATTAGCGAGCGTATGGTCTTTTGGAATAGATAGGATAAGGCCAAAAGTTCTGGACCAAAATAGATCAGACTTGTCCACCAAATATGAAGGATGTCCCCTTTCTGACCGCATCCTCGAAGAGATCAGACTTGAGCAAGTCCACCAAAAATGGAGCACATCCCCTTTCTGACCACAACCTCCAAAGTATCTGTCACTGTAAGACGTGGTGGTGGTGGTGGGGGGGGTGTTGAGTGGGTCTTTATGGCCAAGTGTAAAGTGCACATATGTTAAACACAAGGCCCGCGGGCTGAGTCCGGCCTGCTGGGCCTTGTCATGTGGCCCTCGTGCCCAGTTTTGCAGCGGGAACTCCTAGATTTGTAGAGCACCCTTGAACTCTGCACTCTGTACATAATGCACTCCTGAACCCTGCACTCTATACATAGTGCACCTCAGATACAGCCAGACCTTTTGAGGGTAACCATACTGCTGATGCGGCCCGCAATGAAATTGAATTTGACACCCCTGGTCTAGTGTGTGAAGGCAGATATGTTTGGAAACTTAACTTTATAAAGGTTCAGGACTCTTCATGCTGAGCCACCTGAGATGCTGGACAGCTCCCTGTCTGATCCTTTGGACTTTTTTGCCTTGTCTCTTGTTTCTGGTGAACATTGAACTCTTTGCTTCTCCCATGAACTTCCTGATTTAAGCCAAGTCTTTGCACTTCCTGTTTGCCAGATTATTGTGCTCTCTCCAGCCAATATCTTGCTCCTTGCCTACCTGCAGCTGTCCTTATCTCCATTGCCACTCATTACCGACCTTTGGCTTGTTCCTCGACTATGCTTCAGCTTGATACAAACCTGCAACCACTTGTTACTGACCTTTGGCTTGTTTACTGACTATGCTTCTGCTTGATCCCTACCTGCTATATCTACTACTGGACCCCAATTTGCTCACCTCTTGGTGGGGTGATCTTGAGGACCATGAACTGGTACTAACAGGCAGAAAACCTATCTCCACCATCAGGAGCTCTGGTGAATACTGGTTAGTGCTTAGACTCTGCACCTTGCGTCATCCGCCAGGCTGATCTGCTTGTTTACGTAAAGCGGAGTTCCACCCAAAAATGGAACTTCTGCTTTAAGTGGTGGTGACCCCCTGACATGCCACATTTTGGCATGTCATTTTGGGGGGGGGGCAGATACCCAGTTTTTGTGGGCACCCAACTCCCACTTCCTCCCTGGGCTCTGCGGCACTGGAAGGAAGTTCACCGCTCCCCCCTCCCTCCCTGCAATCTTCTGGGACACGTCACAGGTCCCAGAAGATTGCCCGACCATTCACAGCGCGTAGCTCACGCATCCACACTGCGCGCCTGGCTGTGAAGCCACAGCCGGGCACCCACAGTTAGAATGTTGGTGCCTCGGAGAGGAGGGGGAGAGGAATGGGGCTTTGTGAGCCCGCATCGCTGGATTGTGGGACAGGTGAGTGTCTTATTATTAATGTCAGCAGTTACACCTTTGTGTAGCTGCTGACTTTTAAATGGGTGGAACTTCGCTTTAACCTGCTGGTCGGTGGGAGCCTTACTACTGCTATACCTACTGGTCCCCGAGCCTGACCATTACAATAGGGCAACTCCAATTTTTTAGCAAGTCTGAGGATACAGTTTTTATCTCCTTGGTTTAAACTGGATGGACATGTGCAGGGCTTTTTTTCTCAAACAATAGGTGCTGGAACTCAACCACGACCCCCCAAAACCCCTCCCCCATACACACACCCTCCAAATCCCATCAAATAGTGGGTGTGGTCAGATTTCACAAACAGTAGGAGGGTCTTAAAGGGGCATTAAATACCAGGATTGCATTACATACAGAGTGCAGAGTTCAGGGGGTTTACACACAGAGTGCAGAGATATCACTTGTAAACACAGAAACCAGACTTCTGTGTTTACAAGCGATTGTGGTGAGCAGCCCCCCCCCCCTCCCCAAGGGTCTGAGCAAGAGGTGGTGGAATGGAGTTCCACCAAGTTCCCCCTGAAAAAAAGCCCTGGCTATAGCTCATGGTACATTTATGCCTCGTACACACGACCGGGTTTTCCGACGGGAAAACTGCGATGAGAGCTTTTGGCCGGGAATACCGGCCGTGTGCATGCTCCCCCGCAGTTTTTCTGAGGCGAAAACTGGCAAAAAAAGAGAACCAGCTCTCTTTTTTCCCGTCTGGATTCCCGACTGACTTTTTCCTGCGGAAATCCCGGCCGTGTGTACAAGGCATTAGGGTTGCCACCTCATCCCTTTAAAACCGAACACGTATTAATTACACAGGTTCTGTGGCTGATTAAGGTGGTAATTAATCTCACTTAGTGCCTCATCTGCATTAAATTAGCCTCAGAACCCGTGTAATTAATATGTGTTTGGGTTTAAAGGGGTGAGGTGGCAACTCTAGGTACATTAGTGTTGTGGTCGACAGAAGATGGAATGTGAAGGATCCACCTCTCACAGATCATTGGTGTCAGTGACTACTTACCTACTTGCCCATTGCTTAAAGCGGAGTCCCACCCAAAAATGGAACTTCCGCTTTTCGGAACCATCCCCCCCCCTCTGGTGTCACATTTGGCACCTTTTCAGGGGGGAGGATTTGCACCACTTTTTGGAATTGACTCCCGCAGGAGTCACGCCCCTTCGCGTCACCCCCCCCCCCCACTGTCTTCTGGGAAACACCGTTCCCAGGAGAGAGCGGGGACCAGGGACGCTCGACCTCGTCTGCCGACATCGCGGGCGCGATGGACAGGTAAGTGTCCATTTTTTAAAAGTCAGCAGCTGCAGTATTTGTAGCTGCTGGCTCTTAAAAAAAAAAAAATTGGCGGAACCTCCGCTTTAAGTAAACCCCTGACAACCCCTGGAGGAACCCTGGAGGAACCCTGGTTGAGAATGGCATTTGTAGACCATGGCACCATATTTTCTTTCCTCTGCTCGGTAAATCCACTTTTGGCCTGACCTGTGCTGAGGTGAAAGGGATTCTGGGAGGGATGTGAGCAGAGGACTCCACCGTTTCCTATACAGTCAATCACCCTCATCAATAAAACATTACAGTTATTTTTACATTCCACCCTCTCAAGCATTCTTTGTCCCTCTCTTCATAATGAAAGACTTCCCTGTTTTCTTTTTTTCCCTGCTTTTTACAAGTTCAAATTCCCTCTCAGAGGCAGGGAGTGAGACTGCTGTGACCTGGTCCAGCTGGCACTCGTAATGTTTCTCTGGAGACCACTGCAGACAGTCTGCTGATGTGTTGTGCTTTTCCTGATATTTAAACCGCCTGCCGCCTATTATTCGGCTATCGCTCTGCAGTTCAGCCCATTGAAAGCTGTGGTTTCTCTTCCTGGACAGTGTTCCCTTCTATGTTTAATGGCTGCCTCATAAAAACACAAGTCTTGGCACTTATAAAAAGAAAGCTCTCGCCTTCGAAAAATCGTCTACCTTTCACTGGGTTCAGTTTCTAAAAAGCTCACAGGGGAAAAACACAATGGCAGAGGCTACGTTCCGGAGTGCCGGCTTGTATTCTGCAACACATTGATGTAAGTCATGTTCATATTGCAAAGCATGGCCTTGTTGTTGCAGATCCTGATCTTGTTGCAGTGTCTGGTCTTATTTCAGAGCTTAGTCTTGTTGCAGTGTCTCGTCTTGTTTTGGGCCTGATTTTGTTGTTGGAGTTCCCGATTCTGTTGTTACAGAGCCTGGTCTATTTTTGAGGCCTGGCTTTGTTGTTGGAGCCTCTGCTCTTTGTTGTTGCAGTGACTGGTCTTGTTTTGGGGTCAGGTTTTTTTTCTTGGGGTACCTGGTCTTGTTGTTGCAGTGCCTGGTTTTGTTGTTGGAGTTCCTGCACTTGTTTTTGCAAAGCCGGGTCTTGTTTTTGGGCCTGGCTTTGTTAGTTCCTGGTCTTTTTTTCTTGGGGTACCTGGTCTTGTCTTGGGGTCAGGTTTTGTTCTTGTGTTTCCTTGTCTTGTTGTTGCAGTTCCTGGTCTTGTTTTGTGGGCAGTTTTTTTTTTGTTGGAGTTCCTGGTCTTGTTTGGGGGCTAGCTTTGTTGTTGGAGTTCCTGGTCTTTTTGTTGCAGTGCCTGGTCTTGTTTTGGGGCCTGATTTTGTTGGACTTCCTGCTCTTGTCGCTGCAGAGCCTGGCCTTGTTGTTGCAATGTGTGGTCCTGCTGTTGCAGAGCCTGGTCTTTTTTGAGGACAGTTTTTGTTTTTTTGATGTTCCTGGTCTTGTTGTCTGATCTTATTTTGGGGGCCTGGTTTGGTTGTTGGGGTTCCTTGTCCTGTTTTTTTGCAAAGCTTGGTTTTGTTTTGTGGCTTGGCTTTGTTGTTGGAGTTCCTGCTCTTGTTGTTGCAGTGCCGGGTCTTGTTTTAAGGCCTGGTTATATTGTTGGGGTTCCTGGTCTTGTTTTGGGGCTTGGGTTTGTTGTCGGAATTCCTGCTCTTGTTGTTGCAGTGCCTGGTCTTGTTGTTTCAGAACCTAGTTATATTGTTGTCCTGTCTGGTCATGTTGTTGCAGATCCTGGTCTTGTTGTAGTATCCGGTCTTACTGAAGAGCTTGGCTTTGTTATTGCAGAGCTCAGTCTTGTTGCTGCAGAGCTTGGTCTTTTTGTTGCTGCGTTGTTGTTGCAGAGCCTGCCCCTGTTTTAAGACAGGTTTTGTTGTTGGGGTTCCTGGCCCTGTTTTTGCGAAGGCTTGTCTTTTGGGGCTTGGCTTTCTTGTTTGAGTTGCTGTTGCAGTGCCTAGTCTTGTTTTGGGGCCTCACATTGTTGGAGTTTCTGCTTTGTTGTGCAGAGCCTGGCCTTGTTTATAGACAGGTTTTGTTGTTGGAGATTTCTGGTCTTGATTTTTATAATTTTTGCCTTGTTGCTTAGCCTGATCCTGTTCTTGCAGTGCAGTTTGTTGATGCTGTGCCTGATCTTCTTGTTGTGGGACCTTTGCCTTGTTGCAGAGCCTGGCCTTGTTGCAGAGTGTGACCTTCTTTTCGCATGAGCTGTTCTTCTTAAAGTGCCTAGTCTTGTTGTTACTGTGCCTGATCTTGCTGTTGCGGGGCCTAGTTTTGCTGTACAGTCTGGTTTTGTTGTTGCATGGCCTAGTCTTGTTTCAGGGTCTTGTCTTGTTGCGTAGTTTGGTCTTGTTGTTAGACTGCCTGGCCCTATTGTTGGACTGCCTGGCCCTATTGTTGGACTGCCTGGCCCTATTGTTGGACTGCCTGGCCCTATTGTTGGACTGCCTGGCCCTATTGTTGGACTGCCTGGCCCTATTGTTGGACTGCCTGGCCCTATTGTTGGACTGCCTGGCCCTATTGTTGGACTGCCTGGCCCTATTGTTGGACTGCCTGGCCCTATTGTTGGACTGCCTGGCCCTATTGTTGGACTGCCTGGCCCTATTGTTGGACTGCCTGGCCCTATTGTTGGACTGCCTGGCCCTATTGTTGGACTGCCTGGCCCTCTTGTTGGACTGCCTGGCCCTCTTGTTGGACTGCCTGGCCCTATTGTTGGACTGCCTGGCCCTCTTGTTGGACTGCCTGGCCCTCTTGTTGGACTGCCTGGCCCTCTTGTTGGACTGCCTGGCCCTCTTGTTGGACTGCCTGGCCCTCTTGTTGGACTGCCTGGCCCTCTTGTTGGACTGCCTGGCCCTCTTGTTGGACTGCCTGGCCCTCTTGTTGGACTGCCTGGCCCTCTTGTTGGACTGCCTGGCCCTCTTGTTGGACTGCCTGGCCCTCTTGTTGGACTGCCTGGCCCTCTTGTTGGACTGCCTGGCCCTCTTGTTGGACTGCCTGGCCCTCTTGTTGGACTGCCTGGCCCTCTTGTGTTCCTGGCATGTTACACAACCTAATTCTGCTACTCAGTCTGGTTTTGTTGGGGCTGGACTTATTTTAGACTGCCTGGACCTGTTCCAGAGCCTGGCTCTATTGTTGACATGTCTAGTCTTGGAAAGCCGTGTCTGCCCATTCAGTTCTCATAGAGCTGCGTTTTATATTTGGATGTCCAGCTTGCAGTACAAGGTTTCATCTGCAGTGGTGTAGTTACCAGCCATGCAGGTCTAAAGGAGGCTTTGAAATTCTGTCTCCTATAAGATTGATAGCCAGGTATTCTCCTGTGTGTTTTGCATAGAATTGGGAGGTGTTGTTTTTTGCTGTCTGTCTCCCATTGGGTACATTTTCTTTCGCCTAACAGGAAGCAAGAAGATTTCCAGTGGTGTCACGAGGGTTGGTGTCACCTGGTGTGGTAGAAAATGGTGTCCAGATGAGGTAAAACATGGTGCCCTGCAGGTCGCTGGGCAAGCTAGTTTTGTGCAGGCAGCACATGCTCACGGTGCGCACCACAAACCGGTCCCTTCTACCTAATAGTGTCACCCGTCTGGCGGGTTTCACCCATAGCGACACCACTGAAGATATCTCAATAGAGGGAATTCAAATCTCCTCTCAGCCATTTACAAGATCTGTTGTTCCCATTAGGAGATCTTCCCTCCATTACTCTTCCAATGTCAACTGTAGAATTTTGGATTTCCCATTGCAAGGCGGGTCTTTAAGACAAATAAAGGAAGAGAATCTCCTCGGAATGGTCATAGACAGGAATAAAAACCTGAAAGATGTTCTAACCCCTCACCACTCTCTAAGCCTAAGAAATAAATAAAACAGTTTTGGCTTCATACAGTAAAACCTCGGATTGCGAGTAACATGGTATACGAGCATTTTGCAATACGAGCTGTTTTAAAAAAAAAAAAAAACCCTGACTCGGTTTATGAGTGTTGCCTTGCAATACGAGCAAGATTCAAGCCTCTGGAGTGTGCAGTACCTCATGTGGCCAGAGGTGGGGGGGGGCGCCGGTGACGCTCGGAGCCGATCGGAGACACTCAAACACTCCATTCCTGGGGGACTCCAAGCGTCTGAGTGTTTCCGAGTGTCTCTGGCGACCCCCCCCCACCTCTGGCCACATGCGGTACTGCATACACTAGCAGTGACACTGGAATGAATTATCTGAGTTTCCATTGATTCCTATGGGGACACTCACTTTGATATACGAGTGCTTTGGATTACAAGTATTCTTCTAGAATGGATTATGCTCGTAATCCAAGATATAACTGTAGATATCAATTTGTATCATTTTTTTTTCTTATTTTTTTAAACTGCTTATGTTCTTTTTCTTTCTCTGCATAAATTCTTCTTTCTCTCCTTTTTTTTTTTTTTTGTCTCTCATATTTCCACTTTATATTGTAAATTCCCCGAAGAACACATCTCCTTTGGTCCTTTGTACAGACAGGAAAAACAGATGGCCATCCATCCTCATAAAATCGGCCCCGAGATGCTTGCCTTCTCCCTGAAACGTTTTTTAAAGGGGTGACGACCTTTTCTTACTTAGCAACAAGTGGATTTCAGATAGTAAACCTGGTCAGGCATGTGGAATATTCTGTGCACGCTTTCACTTCATTTACTTCATAATCATCAATCAAATGTGCAGCAAATTCCCTGTTGCTGTGGAAGGCCCTGCGGGGCAATGGTGGGCCCGGGGGCAAAGGTCACAGCCATTAGGTCTCAAGGTAACCAGAGAGCTGATTAATAAGGCGGACGCCATAGAAACTGTAGAGTGGACTGACAGATACGCCCAATAAAAAAAAAAAAAAAATCAGGATTCTAAATTAAAGTGATACTAAACACACACTTATTAACCACTTCCATACCGGGCACTTTTACCCCCTTCCTGCCCAGGCCAATTTTCAGCTTTTAGCGCTGTCACACTTCGAATGACAATTGCGCGGTCATGCTACACTGTACCCAAATGAAATTATAATTTTCTTCACACAAATAGTGCTTGCTTTTGGTGTTATTTAACACTGCTGGGTTTTTTATTTTTTAAGAAAAAAAGAAAAAAAAGACTGAAAATGTTTCTGTCAGTACATTTTGTAAATAAGTAATTTTTCTCCTTCACTGATGGGCGCTAATGAGGCGGCACTAATATGCCGCACTAATGAGGCGGCACTAATATGCCGCACTGATGGGGAGGCACTAATATGCCGCACTGATGGGCACTGATAGGTGGTACTGATATGCGGCACTGATGAGCACTGATAGGTGGCCCTAGTGGCCACTTATCGGTGGCACTGATGGACGACCCTGGTGGGCACTGATGGGCAGGCAGCACTGATGAGCAGACACTGATGAGCAGACACTGATGAGCAGACACTGATGAGCAGACACTGATGAGCAGACACTGATGAGCAGACACTGATGAGCAGACACTGATGAGCAGACACTGATGAGCAGACACTGATGAGCAGACACTGATGAGCAGACACTGATGAGCAGACACTGATGAGCAGACACTGATGAGCAGACACTGATGAGCAGACACTGATGAGCAGACACTGATGAGCAGACACTGATGAGCAGACACTGATGAGCAGACACTGATGAGCAGACACTGATGAGCAGACACTGATGAGCAGACACTGATGAGCAGACACTGATGAGCAGACACTGATGAGCAGACACTGATGAGCAGACACTGATGAGCAGACACTGATGAGCAGACACTGATGAGCAGACACTGATGAGCAGACACTGATGAGCAGACACTGATGAGCAGACACTGATGAGCAGACACTGATGAGCAGACACTGATGAGCAGACACTGATGAGCAGACACTGATGAGCAGACACTGATGAGCAGACACTGATGAGCAGACACTGATGAGCAGACACTGATGAGCAGACACTGATGAGCAGACACTGATGAGCAGACACTGATGAGCAGACACTGATGAGCAGACACTGATGGGCACTGAAAGGCTGTACTGATTGGCATCACTAATGGGCACTGATTGGTGGCACTGATGGGCACTGCTGGGGCTTTCCTGTAATCAGGGCACAGATGATCAGTGCCCTGATTACCTGCCCTGGTCTCCCCTGTGAGGAGATGCCGCTGATCGGCACTCCTCTCCACACACTCAGTCAGTGTGAGGCGAGGGGTCCGATTAACGGCACTTCAACATTTGCATGTGACCGGCTGTGATTGGACTTTATTGAGATTAGTCATCAATATATAATATATATGGGAACGTTGTGGACTGAGCCTTTGCCCAATTTTTGGGGTTTTTGAAATTGACACTAGTGGGTGGTGTGTTGGTAGTGCCTTAAATAGCATAAGGGGGGACGATGAAGGCAGGAGAAGGCAGACCTGGCACTAGTGGTTGACCCTAAACTTTATCGCCCATGTATTGGCATTGCCCTTTTGTTGCCCTTCTATTGCTGTACTCATATATTGTCATGATTTCTTGATGCCCATCTGTTGGCACCATTGCTCATGTATTGGGTTTCCTGTGGCCACTCAGATTACACATGTCCAGATTGGATTGGACACTGTTGTAAATTGCTGCGCAAACTGGTGGCGCTATATAAATGCTGTATAATAATAATAATAATAATCGGGTGTGCTGGTAGTGCCTGGAATAGCATTAAGGGGGGCGGTGAAGATAGAAGGCAGACTTGGCTCTAGGGGTTGACCCTGAACTTTATTGCCCATGTATTATCATTGCCCTTTTGTTGCCCGTCTATTGCTATGCCCACATATTGTCACAATTCCGCATTTGTTGCCCATATATTGTCACAATTCCGCATTTGTTGCCCATATATTGTCACAATTCCGCATTTGTTGCCCATATATCGTCACAATTCCGCATTTGTTGCCCATATATTTTCACGATTCCATGATGCCCATGTGTTGGCACCATTGCCCATTTGTTGGGTTTACTGTGACCACTGAGAGGACACATATCCAGATAGGAATGGACACTAATAGGTTTGCTGGTAGAGTCTGGAATAGCGTAAGGAGGCCGGTGAAGGCAGACTTGGCTCTAGTGGTTGACCCTGAACTTTATTGCCCATGTATTATCGTTGCCCTTTTTTTTGTCTGTCTTATCTGCACCCACATATTATCATGATTCACCATTTGCTGCCCATAGATTGTCATGATTCCATGTTGCCACCATTGCCCATTTGTTGGGTTTTTGAAATGGACACTAGTGGGTGGATTGGTAGTACATCAAATAGCACGAGGAGGTGGTGAAGGTAGGAAAAGGCAGACTTGGCACTAGTGGTTGACCCTGAATTGTACTGTCCATGTATTATCATTGCCCTTTTGATACCTGTCTATTTCTGTACCGACATATTTTCATGATTCCCCATTTGTTGCCAATATATTGTCATGATTTCATGATGCCCATGTGTTGGGTTTTCTGTGGCCACTGAGAGCACACATTTCCAGATTGGGTTAGACACTATCGGGTGTGCTGGTAGTGCCCTAAATAGCATGAGGGGGGCAGTGAAGGTGAAAGGCAGACTTGGCTCTAGTGGTTGACCCTGAACTTTATTGCTCGTGTATTATCATTGCACTTTTGTTGCCCCGTCTATTGCTATACCCACATATTGTCATGATTCCCCATTTGTTGCCCATATATTGTCATGATTCAATGATGTCCATGTGTTGGCACCATTGCCCATTTGTTGGGTTTATGAAATGGACACTAGTAGGTCAGTGCCTCAAATAGCATAAGGGGGTGGTGTAGGTAGAAGAAGGCAGACTTGGCACTAGTGGTTGACCCTGAATTGTACTGTCTATGTATTATCATTGCCCTTTCAATACCTGTCTATTTCTGTACGTACATCTTGTCATGATTTCACATTTGTTGCCCATATATTGTCATGATTCCATGTTGCCCATGTGTTGCCACTTTGTTGCCCATGTATTGCATTTTTCTTGCCTATGAATACTTAAAGTTGCCATTTTCTTACCCAAGAATTTCCCAGTATTGCCAGTTTGTTGCCCACTTATGGTCCATATTGCCAAAGCATTGCCCACATTTGTTTCTGACTGTCGGGGTGGCCATTGCGTTTCATATGTATTGCTACGGTTGCCTGTGTATTTCCATAATTGACTGTCATCATTGATCGCTATACATTGACTGTGTGAGGCAGCCCTTTCCTCGGGGACAACAAGCATCACTCATAATTACATATATATATTATTATATATATATATAATATTACAACAATAATGGGCTCAGTGCTATCACACTGCGAGTGCTCAGAACTGGGCCACACACCTTATTCATTATATATATATATATATATATATATATAAATCTAATTTACATATCCTGCCTCTAATTTACATAAGAAACATACAGGTGAAAATAAGAATCTAGCACAATGCATAACAAGTGTTCTCTGAAAAGAGCTCATAATGCAGCAACATATCATTGGAACATTGCAGAGGTACATGGGTCCCACCTGCTGGACTGAATGGATATTGCACCAGCTTTTACTTTAGTAGAGAGGAGCCACATGTACTGTAAGCTTTCAAAACATTATTGGGGTGAGGCCAGGGGCTGAATGGGTTGTCATGTTGGTATCTTACCAACAAAAATAACTTGCATTTTTATATATATATATATATATATAGTATATACTGTATATAGTCGACTGACATCTGAAGGGAAAGTACAGTGTATTTTCAGTGAACATAAATTGTGTTTTTTTTCTTGATGTGACCTTCACATGTTTACATGCTTATGCATCCATAACATAATTATTGCAATAAATATAGAGATTTATATATTGGTCACTAGGGGGAGCAAATCCCCCCCCCCCCCCCCCCACCATCTATAATCACTGAGCTTTTCCTATTCTGAGCAATGGAACAGGTTTTCTTTAATCCCCCTGATCTCAAGCACAGTATACTTTCCTTTACTCCCCTGTCACTCTGTTCAGCTCTGGGACTGAAGGAAATACCCTGTACTTCCAGGTATGTGATCAGGGCAAGGACAAGGGGTGGGTAAGAGGGGCGGGTGCCCTGGGCATCACAGGTGGGGTGGGGGGGGGGCACCACTAGGAGGTTGGGGGGGGGGGGATTTGTGTTGGGAGGGGGAATTTGGGGGGGGGGGGGGTGACAGGGGATAAGAATCGTTCTAGGAGAGGAAATTTGGGGAAGTGTTCTAGGAGTAGTTATTTGAGGGTATTTTCTGTTGGGAGGGGGGAAGAAGATTTGTGCAAGGAGGGGGAGTTTTGGTGGGTTTGTGCTAAAAAAAAGGGTAATACCGGTGGAGGGGGGGTATGGTAGGAGTGGAATTTTTTTTTTGGGGGGGGTAGAGGATTTCTGCTAGCAGGGATGATTGGGGGGATTTGTGCCAAGATGGGGGATTGGGGAGAATTTGAGCTGGGGGGGGAGGTGATTTGGAGCGGGGGGAGAGGATTTGTGCTCAGAGGGGAAATTTGAGTGGTATAGATTTTTTTACTAAGAGGGGACTATTTTATTTTTTTTGGTGGGGGGTTGGGTTTGTGCTGAGGGCATATGGGGGAATGAGAGGATTTGAGCTGGAGGGGGGGGGGGGGGGGTCAGAGATTTATTCTGGTAAGGGGATTTCAGCAGGGGCAGATTTGTAGGGGGAGGAGGGGAAATTTATGCCTATGGGGTAAGAGAGATTAGTGCTCAACACATAATGCTTCTACATTATGGGGAGGGGAGGGGGGCAATTTGGCATGTTCGCCCTGCGCTCTAGATGACCTTGTCCCGGCTTTGTATGTGATGAACTCCATGTGACAGCACCTGGCCAATGAGCGCTGTCCTATGCTGATTTGTAATCCATGTGTGGGTCCGGGGCTTTCCCTTTGTTCTCAGTGGAGGAGGAGAAGGTAGGTAGGTATATCCTGAGTGGTCTCCAAGTGTTTCCGAGTGTCTCCGGCGCCCCCGCACCTCTGGCCATATGCAGTACTGCATAGACAAGCAGTGGCTGTGGAACGGATTATCTGAGTTTCCATTATTTCCTATGGGGAAACTCGCTTTGATATACGAGTGCTTTGGATTACAAGCATTCTCCTGGAACAAATTATGCTCGTAATCCGAGGTATTCCTGTATGTTTATCTCCCATGATCGTTGGCTCCATCTAGTGGCCATAAGGCAGTATATATATTTTTTTTAAATACCTCAATCGGGGAAAATACCACATTCTGGCCAGTAGATGGAGTTGACGATCATAGGAAATCAACATACTAGGCAAAATATGGGATTATCCTTGTGAATACTTGACACATTGTGAATTTAAAAATAAATAAGTAGACCCCATAGACTTTGAACATTTTCCCGAAGTTCTGCTTTAACCTAACAGTAATCTCTTGGGGTCAGCACAGTCTCGTCAGTAATGGGAGGGGGCTAAGGACAGTGAAGATTGCTCTCATCGGGGGGGGAGGGGGGGTGATGTCTCCGGTCCGCTGTGTATTGTTCTTGGAAGCTCTTCCTTATTTTCCTCTCCTCGCCCAGTCCGGCATCTTATAATTGTGACTCATCTATTCTCTCCCTGTTCCTTCACAGCGGACGCATGGGGTGTGTATAGACGCATGGGGTGTGTATAGATCCTGACCTTCCTTCTAACACCCAGCTGGGCCAGCAAATAGTGAGCTCAGGGCTCAGCATCCTGTCACACATGACACCATCTCCAGTATACAAACCTTATTTGAATGACAGTTTTCTAAAAAGCCGGATAGTATAATAAGAAAGTTTATTTTTAAAAGAAATATTAAATTTTAAATAGAATACTTATTTGTAAATGTTTTCATCCTTTGTTGCTGATGATCTCCTGCAGCCTCTTTGCAGCCACTCTCTGCACTCCAGCGATGGCTGCATGGCATTGGGACAGATGGTGACAACAGTGGACCATGCTTGCTTAATGTGGGTTGAATCATCCACCTTGTAGTCAGGGCCGTCTTTAACATTGATTGGACCCTGGGCAAACATTTTCTTGGGCCCTCCCGAAACCACTTATTAACTATTGGGCTGAAGGGGAAGCTGCCTTGGGCCCCTATAACAATGACTGGGCCCGGGGAAGCTGCCCCTTTTGCCCCGCATTAAAGGCAGCCCTGCTTGTAGGCTCCATTAAACACCTGGGTGACAACGCAGGAGCACAATCAAGAGATAGATACAGAATGCATTAAGGTGAAAAAACTTTTGCCTTTACAACCCCTTTAAAAAAAAAAAATCAGAATTACATCCCCCCGCTCCGCCGCACCTACTAGCTTAGGGGGGTGTATTTTTTTCCATCATCTGTGCCCCTTTCTGATGATCATGTGCTAGTCGGAGTGGAGGGAACATTTCTTCAGTTTGGGGTGCCCATTCAGCTCCCCTCACATGTTGTTCTGCCTTGGCTCAAGTCCCGGCCAGCCTCCTGCTTATCTCCTTGACTTCCCTGTGATCTTCCTCCGCTCCCCACCCAGTAGTACCCGGAGAGTTGAGACTTGACAGGCTGTGAGGTGGGAGGCGGCAGTGACGGGCAGAGAGGGGCAGCTGAGCTCAGCTGACGGTGTCCAGCAGCAGGAACAGAGGGGAAGCAGATCTGATGGGGGGGGGGGGCTGCCAGTGCTTTCAAAGCTTCAACACAGGAGTGCTTTGGAGGTGTCTGTGAATAGACTACATTGCACTGTGTCTGTCTCTCTGGCATAATGGTCATAAGTTACCAAAATCTGCCCCCAGCAGCCATGTCATGTGACACACTGTGACAGAGCCCAGCCAGAGCCATGATAGAGTGTCGGCTGCCTGTGAGCGAGTTATCATAATGCTGATAATCTTAACCAGTTGCCGACCGCCCCATAGTAGATTTACTGCTTGAAGGTGGTCGCGCTGCGAAGAATCACGTATATATGCGATACTCGAAAAATTAGAATATCGTGCAAAAGTTAATTTATTTCACTAATGCAACTTAAAAGGTGAAACTAATATATGAGACTCATTACATGCAAAGCAAGATAGTTCAAGCCGTGATTTGTCATCATTGTGATGATTATGGCTTCCAGCTCATGAAAACCCCAAATCCACAATCTCAGAAAACTAGAATATTACATGCAATCAATAAAACAAGGATTGTACATAGAAGAATATCGGACCTGTGAAAAGTAGAAGCTGCATATGTACTCAGTACTTGGTTTGGGCCCCTCAATGTGGCGTGGCATGGAGGCACTGCTGAGGTGTTATGGAGGCACTGCTGAGGTGTTATGGAAGACCAGGAGGCTTCAATAGCGGTCTTCAGCTCCTCTGCATTGTTGGGTCTCATGTCTCTCATCTTTCTCTTGGCAATGCCCCATAGATTCTCTATCGCAGTTTCTCTATTGCAGATTCTCTATCGGGTTCAGGTCAGGAGAGTTTGCTGGTCAATCAAGCACAGTAATCCCACGGTCATTGAACCAGGTTTTGGTGCATTTGGCAGTGTGGGGGAGGTGCCAAGTGGAAAATGAAGTCGGCATCCCCATAGAGCTTGTCTGCGGAAGGAAGCATGAAGTGCTCCAAAATCTCCTGGTAGACGGCTGCGGTGACCCCGGACTTAATGAAGCTCAGGGGACCAACATCAGCAGATGACACGGCTCCCCAAATCATCACAGACTGTGGAAACTTCACACTGGACTTCAAGCATCTTGCAGTGTGTGCCTCTCCATTCTTCCTCCATACTCCGGCTCCTTGGTTTCCTCCATTCCTCCTCCATACTCCGCCTCCTTGGTTTCCTCCATTCCTCCTCCATACTCCGGCTCCTTGCTCTCCATATGAGATCATTAGAAAAGAGGACTTTGGACCACCGAGCACCAGACCAGGTGTGTTTATTCTTTAGCCCAGGTAAGACGCTTCTGACGTTGTTTGTTGGTCAGGAGTGGATGACAAGAGAAATACGACATTTGAAGCCCATGTCCAGGATCCGTCTGTGTGTGGTGCTCTTGATGCACTGACTCCAGCCTAAGTCCAGTCCTTGTGAAAGTCCCCAACACTTTTGAATGGCCTTTTCCTGACAATCCTCTCCAGGCTGCGCTCATCCCTGCTGCTTGTGCACCTTTTTCTTCCACACTTTTTCCTTCCACATAACTTTCTATTAATGTGCTTTGATACAGCACTTTGGGAACATCCAACTTCTTTTGCAATGACCTTTTGAGGCTTTTCCCTCCTTATGGAGGGTGTCAATGATGGTGTCAGGTCAGCAGTCTTTCCCATGATTGTGATTCCTACTGAACCAGACTGAGAGACCATTTAAAGGCTCAGGAACCCTTTGCAGGTGTTATGGCTTAATTTGCTGATTAGAGTGGGACACTTTGAGCCGAGAATATTCTACCTTTTCACAATATTCTAATTTTCTGAGATTGTGGATTTGGGGTTTTCATGAGCTGGAAGCCATAATTATCACAATTATGACAAATCACGGCTTGAACTATCTTGCTTTGCATGTAATGAGTCTCTCTCATATATTACTTTCACCTTTTAAGTTGCATTAGTGAAATAAATCAACTTTTTGCACGATATTCAAATTTTTTGAGTATCACCTGTATATGTGATCCTGCATTTCTGGGACCACCGGTACCCGCTGATCGTTATGTTCACAGACAGAACGTGGTCTGCCTATGTAAACAAGGCAGATCGCCATTCTGTCAGTACGGAAGACATTGATCCTGATCCCCCACAGTGAGAAAGCACTTGTTAGGCACACATTTAGCCCTTCGATCGCCCCAGATGTTATTGTTATCCCCTTCCCTGCCAGTGTCATTAGTACAGTGACAGTGCATATATTTGGCACTGATCACTGTATTAGTGTCACTGGTTCCCACAAAGAGTCAAGTGTCACTTAATGTCCGATTAGTCCACAGCAATATCACAGTCCAGCTATGAGTCGCTGATTGCCGCCATTACTAATAAAATAAAATATGTCCCCGGATTTCATTTTAAAAATCTGGTCACCTTATCTTAGAGACCCCAAGGCATGTGTGTGCGCACATCATCTGACATTCTGTCTCTTGGGACTTGGGTTGTAGCCACGCATGCGCGTACACACACCGCCCGTGCAAAAATCTATATGGGGGTTCACATACTTTTGACTGTAGAGTTCTTTAGTTTTCAAAGCTGCTTTGGACGGAACATGTCGTTGTGGTGTTCTCTTCTTATCCTCTAGAGGGCGCCCCAAGTTCTGCACAGAGGATCTCTGGTAGAATACAGCCGCTCTGTATACAATAGATAGAACTATTCTAGAAATCCCCGCCCTGTACAGTCTTCCTGGACTGTAGAAATAAAGCCAAAACTTTTTTTGATTTAGTTTTTTGGATAGTGGACCCCCTGTAAATGTTTTTTAGACCCCCTCTCTATTTGTCCTGTTTACCATTATTATAGAAAGTGGAAGAAAACCCCAAATGTTGGGTTGTCACCAGAACAGGAATAAAGGGGAAATCTTCCAATGGGGAGACGAGTTCTGATGACTTTGGAGGGATTTCCTCTCACTTCCTGATCTGGTTATGGGACAGGAAGTGAAGGGAAATCCCCCCCAATAGGAGATGAATGGCAAAAAAATAAAAAATGATGGTGGGTTATAGTACCCATTGAATGAGGTTTAGAGGTTGGATGAAAGTTTTAGCGTTTTCTAACTTATTTTGATGGGTGTACAGACCCGGGAACTCAGCACAGGGATGGTGGGAACACCTCATAATGGGCACAGCGGGTGTACAGACCCGGGAACTCAGCACAGGGATAGTGAGAACCCCTCATAATGGGCACAGCGGGTGTACAGACCCGGGAACTCAGCACAGGGATGGTGGGAACCCCTCATAATGGGCTCAGAGGGTGTACAGACCTGAGAACTCAGCACAGGGATGGTGGGAACCCCTCATAATGGGCACAGCGGGTGTACAGACCTAGGAACTCAGCACAGGGATGGTGGGAACCCCTCATAATGGGCACAGCGGGTGTACAGACCCAGGAACTCAGCACAGGGATGGTGGGAACCCCTCATAATAGGCACAGCGGATGTACAGACCCGGGAACTCAGCACAGGGATGGTGGGAACCCCTCATAATGGGCACAGCGGGTGTACAGACCTAGGAACTCAGCACAGGGATGGTGGGAACCCCTCATAATGGGCACAGCGGGTGTACAGACCCGGGAACTCAGCACAGGGATGGTGGGAACCCCTCATAATGAGCACAGCGGGTGTACAGACCCGGGAACTCAGCACAGGGATGGTGGGAACCCCTTATAATGGGCACAGCGGGTGTACAGACCCAGGAACTCGGCACAGGGATGGTGGGAACCCCTCATAATGGGCACAGCGGGTGTACAGACCCGGGAACTCAGCACAGGGATGATGGGAACCCCTCATAATGGGCACAGTTGGTGTACAGACCCGGGAACTCAGCACAGGGATGGTGGGAACCTCTCATAATGGGCACAGCGAGTGTAAAGACCTGGGAACTCAGCACAGGGATGGAGGGAACCCCTCATAATGAGCACAGCGGGTGTACAGACCCGGGAACTCAGCACAGGGATGGTGGGAACCCCTCATAATGGGCACAGCGGGTGTACAGACCTGGGAACTCAGCACAGGGATGGTGGGAACCTCTCATAATGGGCACAGCGGGTGTACAGACCTGGGAACTCAGCACAGGGATGGTGAGAACCCCTCATAATGGGCACAGCGGGTGTACAGACCGGGAACTCAGCACAGGGATGGTGGGAACCCCTCATAATGGGCACAGCGGGTGTACAGACCTGGGAACTCAGCACAGGGATGGTGAGAACCCCTCATAATGGGCACAGCGGGGGTACAGACCCGGGAACTCAGCACAGGGATGGTGGGAACCCCTCATAATGGGCACAGCGGGTGTACAGACCCGGGAACTCAGCACAGGGATGGTGAGAACCCCTCATAATGGGCACAGCGGGTGTACAGACCCGGGAACTCAGCACAGGGATGGTGAGAACCCCTCATAATGGGCACAGCGGGGGTACAGACCCGGGAACTCAGCACAGGGATGGTGGGAACCCCTCATAATGGGCACAGCGGGTGTACAGACCCGGGAACTCAGCACAGGGATGGAGGGAACCCCTCATAATGGGCACAGCGGGTGTACAGACCCAGGAACTCGGCACAGGGATGGTGGGAACCCCTCATAATGGGCACAGCGGGTGTACAGACCCGGGAACTCAGCACAGGGATGGTGAGAACCCCTCATAATGGGCACAGCGGGGGTACAGACCCGGGAACTCAGCACAGGGATGGTGGGAACCCCTCATCCTTTAATGCAGAATTTTTAATGTGTAATTTTTCTTTGTCACCTTTGTTGCAGAGAGAAGAAGGCGGCGGGGCTGAAGATAACAAAGAAGAAGACAAGGAGAAGACACACAGATGTAAGACTCTCATCTTTCTCAGTGATGTGATCTTCCTCCATGTGCTCACTGAATGCGTAATTCCTATTTTCTCCCCCGGGGGGGGTCACTATCCAGCTGGAGCCCAACTACAACACAATGCACTTCCCTATCAGTATATCATCCCTTCCCTGAGCGGCTCCGCCCTCTTTTCTCTGTTAGCTGAGCGGCTCCGCCCTCTTTTCTCTGTGTGCTGAGCGGTGATGAGGATTGTGTCCCATCTGGCAGAATTTGTTGCTTCTGTTTGGGTTGTAACACCGACCAGCCATCGCACACAGTGCACTTTGCTTGACAAAAACTGCAACATCTTGGGCCAAATCTGGCGCTGCACAAATGTACGGCGCTATAGAAGTACCTGAAATAAATACAGATGAATGAGATGAAATTTTGTGACATTTCAATAAAGTTGAAAGAAAAATAAAGTAAACACTCCCTTCAGCTTTTCTGACAAGGAGGACCACAGTGGCCGTTCTATTCTAGAATACTTTGTAGGAGGACGTGGCTGGGCGGGGGGTTGGGGACTCAATGTCGGAGGTCTCATCATCCCAGCACAGTACAACCTCCCCCCAGTCGCTATCTGCCGGTAGGTCTGGCACTTACCCCATCTAGGTGGTAGGCTTCTCTCTCCTCCTGCGGCTCCGGTGTCCTCCAGCGTGGAGGATGGTGGCGGGCTGCGGCTCCTCCTTTCCCTCCTGCGGTTCCGGCGTCCTCCAGTACGGTGGGCTGCGGCTCCTCTCTCCTCTCTTCCTCCTGCGGTTCTGGTGTCTTCCAGCATGGCGGATGGTTGTGGGCTGTGGCTCCTCTCTCCCCCTCCTGCGGCTCCAGTGTCCTCCAGTGCGGCGGTCTGCGGCTCCTCTCTCCTCTATTCCTCCTGCGGCTCCGGTGTCCTCCAGTGCGGCGGTCTGCGGGTCCTCTCTCCTCTTCTCCTCCTGCGGCTCTGGTGTCCTCCAGTACAGCGGGCTGCTGCTCCTCTCTCCTCTCTCCTCCTGCTGCTCTGGTGTCCTCCAGCATGGCGGATGGTTGTGGGCTGTGGCTCCTCTCTCCCCCTCCTGCGGCTCCAGTGTCCTCCAGTGCGGTGGTCTGCGGCTCCTCTCTCCTCCTGCTGCTCTGGTGTCCTCCAGTACGGCGGGCTGCTGCTCCTCTCTCCTCCTGCTGCTCTGGTGTCCTCCAGTATGGCGGGCTGCTGCTCCTCTCTCCTCTCTCCTCCTGCTGCTCTGGTGTCCTCCAGTACGGCGGGCTGCTGCTCCTCTCTCCTCCTGCTGCTCTGGTGTCCTCCAGTACGGTGGGCTGCTGCTCCTCTCTCCTCTCTCCTCCTGCTGCTCTGGTGTCCTCCAGTACGGCGGGCTGCTGCTCCTCTCTCCTCCTGCTGCTCTGGTGTCTTCCAGTATGGTGGGCTGCGGCTCCTCTCTCCTCTTCTCCTCCTGCGGCTCTGGTGTCCTCCAGTACGGCGGGCTGCTGCTCCTCTCTCCTCTCTCCTCCTGCTGCTCTGGTGTCCTCCAGTACGGTGGGCTGCGGCTCCTCTCTCCTCTTCTCCTCCTGCGGCTCTGGTGTCCTCCAGTACGGTGGGCTGCGGCTCCTCTCTCCTCTCTCCTCCTGCTGCTCTGGTGTCCTCCAGTACGGTGGGCTGCGGCTCCTCTCTCCTCTTATCCTCCTGCTGCTCTGGTTTCCTCCAGTACGGTGGGCTGCGGCTCCTCTCTCCTCCTGCTGCTCTGGTGTCCTCCAGTACGGCGGGCTGCTGCTCCTCTCTCCTCTCTCCTCCTGCTGCTCCGGTGTCCTCCAGCAGGGGGGCTGCTGCTCCTCTCTCCTCTCTCCTCCTGCTGCTCTGGTGTCCTCCAGTACGGCGGGCTGCTGCTCCTCTCTCCTCTCTCCTCCTGCTGCTCTGGTGTCCTCCAGCAGGGGGGCTGCTGCTCCTCTCTCCTCTCTCCTCCTGCTGCTCTGGTGTCCTCCAGTACGGCGGGCTGCTGCTCCTCTCTCCTCTCTCCTCCTGCTGCTCTGGTGTCCTCCAGTACGGTGGGCTGCGGCTCCTCTCTCCTCTTCTCCCCCTGCGGCTCCGGTGTCCTCCAGCAGGGGGGCTGCGGCTCCTCTCCAAAATAATGTAATGAAAATGGAAAGGTTTTATTTGTTGATGAGGTGGAGGGAAGTCACCAGGGAAGGTAAAACATAAGCCGATAAAAGTCCTGGTGGTGCATCTGCTGTGCCGGTCCCAGCACAATGCTCCATGATTGGAGCGATCCTGATGAAAAGCGATACAATGGGATCTCCAGCTCCCCCTACAATCTGTTTGGCAGGGAGGTGTCATGACCGGACAAGCAGACGCATTCTCCCATCCAGCAGCCACGTATCACTTCCTTATACACATGATGAATGATTTATCGACGCGTTTCGGAGTCATCTGTCAGTGGAGATCTGAGCTCTGCAATACAACCAGATCCATACAGTTCAGTCTCATCCCTTCTTCAATGTTCTAAGTCAGGTCATTTCAGAGGGTTCCCAATTTTCAAGGTTTTAGGGTGTAAAATATCCATCCAATGACATCACAGGTAAAGGGCCAATCAGGTTAAAGTGTATGTAAACCCTGACAATGACATTCTCTTATTTGCTCCTTATTGGTCTGTTAAAGCAAAACTCAGGACACACAAAAACTTTCCTTTAAATATATTTCTCAATAGTCACAAAGGAAAATAATCCACTCAGTGAGCACCAAATGCCTTTGCAAACCCAGATATTACCTTGTAAAAGTAGCCGTGACATCATCACTGTGCTGTACATAGCCTGTGCAGAGTGCAGAGCTGTGGGTGGGACCCAGGAGGCTCCACCCACTACAGTAAACTACACTAGGGGACGGAGACGAGACCAGTCACTCTGCACTAGGAGAGAGAGCAGAGCTTTAGGAGGGGCCCAACAGGCTACACCCACTACAGAAAACTACAGGAGGGGGCGGAGATAAGACCAGTCACCCTGCACTAGGAGAGAGAGGAGAGCTTTGGGAGGGGCCCAACAGGCTCCACCCACTACATAAAACTACAGGAGGGGGCGGAGATCAGACCAGTCACCCTGCAGTAGGAGAGAGCAGAGCTTTGGGAGGGTCTCAACAGGCTCCACCCACTACATAAATCTACAGGAGGGGGCGGAGATCAGACAGTCACCCTGCACTAGGAGAGAGAGCAGAGTTGTGGGAGGGGCCTAGAAGGCTATACTGCCAGTGACAGTGCTGGGGACGCATGTTTTTCAGGGACAGACGCCTCAAAAAGGGGACTATCCCCAGGAAACGGGGACATATGGTAATCAAAGCCTAAAGCTCCACCTGCTGGCCTAAAAGGAAAATGCTAAATTTTAGCATGGAATAATAGATATGTAACTGATTACAATAAAAAAAAAAAGACAATATCTTACAATATATATATAATATATAAAATATTTTACACGAATCAGTAAATTAAAAAAAAAAAAATGTACAAGCAGCTGAAACAATGTCTTGTTTCTCGTGAAGTTTCTGGCGAAGCTCGGCAGCCGGCCAGTTGTAAGTTAGAGATGAGAGAGGAAAAGGAAAAAGGAAGACGGGAATTACCCGGGGGAGGGGAAGCTGGAGTGGAAATGGGGAATTCGTGTTACCAGGGCAATGGAACCAATAAACACCAACAGTACAGGACGGCTCCTTGTCGGATAAAGAGAACCTGTCACAATGCAGCTCATGCAAGAATCTGTGTTCTCTGTCATAACTGTAACTTATTATAACTGAAGGATTCAGATTTACTTCCTCTTTTATCTTTGACTATATGGGGGTCGATTCTGGAGCTGAGAGACAGATCAGGGGATGCCCTCTGTGGTTGCTGATTTGTCAAGTGCCTATGATGAAAACAAATGGTGTCTCCTGACTCCTGGGTGTGCATGCTGGCTCCTGGGTGTGCATGAGGTCTCCCAGCTCCTGGGTGTGCATGACGTCTCCCAGCTCCTGGGTGTGCATGACGTCTCTTGGGTGTGCATGGTGCCTCCTTGGTCCTTGGCATGCATGCCGTCTCTGGCTTCTGGGCTTGCATAGCGGCCCCTGGGCGTGCATGGCGTCTTCCAGCTCCTGGGTGTGCATGACGTCTCCCAGCTCCTGGATGTGCATGACGTCTCTTGGGTGTGCATGGTGCCTCCTTGGTCCTTGGCATGCATGCCGTCTCTGGCTTCTGGGCTTGCATAGCGGCCCCTGGGCGTGCATGGCGTCTTCCAGCTCCTGGGCATGCATGACGTCTCCCAGCTCCTGGGTGTGCATGAGGTCTCCCAGCTCCTGGGTGTGCATGACGTCTCCCAGCTCCTGGATGTGCATGACGTCTCTTGGGTGTGCATGGTGCCTCCTTGGTCCTTGGCATGCATGCCGTCTCTGGCTTCTGGGCTTGCATAGCGGCCCCTGGGCGTGCATGGCGTCTTCCAGCTCCTGGGCGTGCATGTGGGTGTGCATGGTGCCTCCTGGGTCCTGGGCATACATGCCGTCTCCTGGCTTCTGGGCTTGCATAGCGGCCCCTGGGTGTGCATGGTGTCTCCTGACTCCTGGGTGTGCATGGTGTCTCTCGGGCTCCTGGATGTGCATGGCAGTTCTTCTATCATGTTGAGTGCAGTCAGCATAGTTAAAAAAAGGATAAACAAAAATGAAATGCATCACTTACACAGGAGCTGTGATTTACACAGCTTTCCCACATAGCACAGCTCAGTCCGGCATGGAGAGGACCTGATTTTTCTTTATTGCCATTAAGTAACAGTTAAAGACAGACAGTGGGATGTGGTGTAAGATTGGTATCCTGGATGTGCAGCTGACAAATCTGCAGCAACTGTGTGATGTTATCATGTGACTATGGAGCAAAATCTCTGAGGAACGTTTCCAACACCTTGTTGTATCTCTGCCACCAAGAATGAAGGGAAAAGGGGGTCCAACCCGCTACTAGCAAGGGGGACCTAATAAGGGGGTCCAACCCACTACTAGCAAGGGGGAGCTAATAAAGGGGGTCCAACCCGCTACTAGCAAGGGGGACCTAATAAAGGGGGTCCAACACGCTACTAGCAAGGGGGACCTAATAAAGGGGGTCCAACCCACTACTAGCAAGGGGGACCTAATAAAGGGGGTCCAACCCGCCACTAGCAAGGGGGACCTAATAAAGGGGGTCCAACACGCTACTAGCAAGGGGGACCTAATAAAGGGGGTCCAACACGCTACTAGCAAGGGGGACCTAATAAAGGGGGTCCAACCCGCTACTAGCAAGGGGGACCTAATAAAGGGGGTCCAACCCACTACTAGCAAGGGGGACCTAATAAAGGGGGTCCAACCCGCCACTAGCAAGGTGGACCTAATAAAGGGGGACCAACCCAGTACTAGAAAGGTGTAAATAATACATCCATCTAATTCATCAATTTTTCCCTGTTGGTCTCGGAGGCGAGCCGGGGGGGGGGGGCACCTCTGCTTTGGAAGCAACACTATACTTGGAGAACTCAGACCTTGAGCGGTGTTTCCTCATCACTGGACTTTACTTGATAAAGTGGCTGGTGAGTGTATATGTAAAGCGCTGTGTAAATTGACGGCGCTCTATAAGTACCTGAAGTAAATAAAGTGGCTTACACAAGTAAAAGTGCCTTAGTGTCCCATGTGCTTTACAACCACTGTTGTATTTTCCACTTTAAACTTCAATTCACCGTGTGCAACCTCCACCTTCACAACCACTCACCAGATATCACGGGAGGGTTCCTCCGTTCCTCCATCTTGCTTATTCAACATCACCACCACCTCAATCCTCTTGCTCTTCAGGGTCTACACCACTTATCTCTCCTAAGGGGTATGGCTCCGCTCTCCAACACACGTTTCACCTGCACACTCCCTGATGAGGCCCTTAACCTGCATGCCATCATGATTCAGTAATCACAGCCGTATTGCAACTTTTGCACCTTTTGGCTGTCATTACTGGTAGGTTCAGGGCCGTCATCGGGGGGGTCTGGGGGGGGCAGCCCATACACATGTTGGGGGCCCGGGCTTCCTGAGGGGCCCGGGGCCCAAAAACCAATGAGTTGTTAACTTATTGTGTAGTAACAGGCAGGGCTTTTTTTTTCTGGCGGAACTTGCCGTAACGGCGTTCCAACACCTCTGCATGGGACAGTGAGGGAGAAGCAGTCTCTGTATACTGTAGGGTGGCAGCGGAGTGCAGCTCACTTAGTTCTATCTGCATCCTGAGGGAGGGGAAGGTGGAGCGAAATCATCTGCACTCTGCCTCTCCCTGCAGACTGGATGATAGTTTGGGCGCCAGGTTGCAGCTCAACCGTGTGGAAGAACTGCGCGGCGTGTAGCTGCCTGACTGCTCACTGTGGACTAGAGACAAGTTGTTAGACATCACGTTTTTGGTAAATTGATTGACAATGTTGCTGGATGTGGGCCTGTGCTGTGAATGTCTATTTGTTGGATTGGGCTGTGACTGTTTGGATGGGGATGTCTCTTTGCTATATAGGGGATGTCTCTTTGCTGAATATATGGGGATGTCTCTGCTGATTGGGCCATCTCTTTGCTGGATTGGCACTGAAACACCACAAAAGCGCACGGTCCACCCTAGTGTAATCCAATTTATTGATTGCCGTATGAACTTAAAAAGAATGCACTCACATGATAAAGATAAAACGAGCATGTCTCATCTGGCTGCACTCCCCTCGATGGCTGCTGTAAGATCTGGATGTACAGCCCTCAATACAGCCTGCCGACAGCTGTGAGCCACAAACGCCAATCCTACTGCCGGTGCCACTGCGCATGCACCCAGCCCAGCTAATGTTGCACTCTGTAGCCAGGAGGCCGTACACGAGAGGAGATGGGGAAACGCAGAGACATCACTGTTCTTTTTAAGTCCATATGGCAATCAATAAATTGGATTACACTAGGGCGGTCATGCGCTCTCTTGTTTTGTGGTGTTTCAGTGCTTATCCATCGCCCTGTGGGATTGTTGGAGAGCAGCAGTGCTAAATAGTGTGGTCACCTTCAGTCTGAAAGAACGTCCTCTCTTGTTGATGTCCAAGCTTGAAGGTTTAGCCCAGCATAATGGACCCTCCTTGCTCTCTTGCCTTATTAATATTGAAGGTGTAGGAAGACCTGCGCAACTGCTCGGTTTTTTTTTTCCTCCATGTGATCTTTGCTGGATTGGGATGTCTCTTTGCTGGATTGGGATGTCTCTTTGCTGGATTGGGATGTCTCTTTGCTGGATTGGGATGTCTCTTTGCTGAAAATATGGGGCTGTCGTATTCGGTGGGAAGGCCAGTGGGTGGGCCCTGTTGAATGTTGGTGGTCAGGTCCATGTGGGCCCATGCCTAAAGCTGAGTAGGGGGCCCCAAAAGTTCTGATGGCTGCCCTGGGTAGGTTACTTGCTTTCTGACCTCATTGGCCATAGAAGGAATGACTGGGGGTAAAGGCATGAGATTGGAAGTTCCTCAGGGGCGGGGACTTATGTGATTTGGTTTATGGGAATATGTCAGCATTAAATAAATACGATTAGCAATACAATTCATGAGTCTCTATGTACTTTTAGGTGTTCTTAGCCTGTGTCAGGCCTCCCTGTACATCTGATCAGCCCGGGGTCCTGTCTTATTATGTTTGATGTTTCTGGGTATTTCATTGTTCTCAGATCAAAGTGGCCCCTTTCAGTGCTCTTCCCAAAATATTAGAATCCAGAAAAAGAACTTCTCATGGACAGCAATCTGGCGATATATAATAGGATCTTTCAAATGAAAGCAAAACAATGGTGTGTCCGCCCGATGACATCATGACTGGAGGCTAAATATAAATCTACCCGCCTGTCAGCATTGTCTCTTCTCACTCCTCATTTGTTACTTCGTATCACTGGCAAACTTTTCATTAGCTGCAGATTTTTAGTTTGATCGTTAATATAACATATCAGGCCTTAACAATTAAACAACATAAACTTAATTAACTTTATTTTTAATTATATATTTTTTAAACTCCACTAATTATACTAAATTCCTATATGGGAGCAGATCTGAGCCCCAGCCCCCCTTTCACTTAGTCTTCAGCCCCCCCTCCCCCTTTTACATCAGGGTCCTCTGTCTCCACCTTTCCCTTTTTACATCAGAGTCCTCAGTCCCCCCCCCTTTCACATCAGGGTTCTCAGTCCCCCCCTTTCACATCAGGGTCCTCAGTCCCTCCCCCCTTCACATCAGGGTCCTCAGTCCCTCCCCCCCTTCACATCAGGGTCCTCAGTCCCTCCCCCCTTCACATCAGGGTCCTCAGTCCCTCCCCCCTTCACATCAGGGTCCTCAGTCCCTCCCCCCTTCACATCAGGGTCCTCAGTCCCTCCCCCCTTCACATCAGGGTCCTCAGTCCCTCCCCCCTTCACATCAGGGTCCTCAGTCCCTCCCCCCTTCACATCAGGGTCCTCAGTCCCTCCCCCCTTCACATCAGGGTCCTCAGTCCCTCCCCCCTTCACATCAGGGTCCTCAGTCCCTCCCCCCTTCACATCAGGGTCCTCAGTCCCTCCCCCCTTCACATCAGGGTCCTCAGTCCCTCCCCCCTTCACATCAGGGTCCTCAGTCCCTCCCCCTTCACATCAGGGTCCTCAGTCCCTCCCCCCTTCACATCAGGGTCCTCAGTCCCTCCCCCCCTCACATCAGGGTCCTCAGTCCCTCCCCCCTTCACATCAGGGTCCTCAGTCCCTCCCCCCTTCACATCAGGGTCCTCAGTCCCTCCCCCCTTCACATCAGGGTCCTCAGTCCCTCCCCCCTTCACATCAGGGTCCTCAGTCCCTCCCCCCTTCACATCAGGGTCCTCAGTCCCTCCCCCCTTCACATCAGGGTCCTCAGTCCCTCCCTCCTTCACATCAGGGTCCTCAGTCCCTCCCTCCTTCACATCAGGGTCCTCAGTCCCCCCCTTCACATCAGGGTCCTCAGTCCCCCCCTTCACATTAGGGTCCTCAGTCCCCCCCTTCACATTAGGGTCCTCAGTCCCCCCCTTCACATCGGGGTCCTCAGTCCCCCCCTTCCCCCATTCACATCGGGGTCCTCAGTCCCCCCCCTTTCACATCGGGGTCCTCAGTCCCCCCCCTTCCCCCATTCACATCGGGGTCCTCAGTCCCCCCCTTCCCCCATTCACATCGGGGTCCTCAGTCCCCCCCCTTCCCCCATTCACATCGGGGTCCTCAGTCCCCCCCCTTCCCCCTTTCACATCGGGGTCCTCAGTCTACCCCTTCCCCCTTTCACATCGGAGTCCTCAGTCTCCCCCTTCCCCCTTTCACATCGGAGTCCTCAGTCTCCCCCTTCCCCCTTTCACATCAGAGTCCTCAGTCTCCCCCTTCCCCCTTTCACATCGGAGTCCTCAGTCTCCCCCTTCCCCCTTTCACATCGGAGTCCTCAGTCTCCCCCTTCCCCCTTTCACATCGGAGTCCTCAGTCTCCCCCTTCCCCCTTTCACATCGGAGTCCTCAGTCTCCCCCTTCCCCCTTTCACATCGGAGTCCTCAGTCTCCCCCTTCCCCCTTTCACATCGGAGTCCTCAGTCTCCCCCTTCCCCCTTTCACATCGGAGTCCTCAGTCTCCCCCTTCCCCCTTTCACATCGGAGTCCTCAGTCTCCCCCTTCCCCCTTTCACATCGGAGTCCTCAGTCTCCCCCTTCCCCCTTTCACATCGGAGTCCTCAGTCTCCCCCTTCCCCCTTTCACATCGGAGTCCTCAGTCTCCCCCCTTCCCCCTTTCACATCGGAGTCCTCAGTCTCCCCCTTCCCCCTTTCACATCGGAGTCCTCAGTCTCCCCTTTCACATCGGAGTCCTCAGTCTCCCCCTTCCCCCTTTCACATCGGAGTCCTCAGTCTCCCCCTTCCCCCTTTCACATCGGAGTCCTCAGTCTCCCCCTTCCCCCCTTTCACATCGGAGTCCTCAGTCTCCCCCTTCCCCCTTTCACATCGGAGTCCTCAGTCTCCCCCTTCCCCCTTTCACATCGGAATCCTCAGTCTCCCCCTTCCCCCTTTCACATCGGAGTCCTCAGTCTCCCCCTTCCCCCTTTCACATCGGAGTCCTCAGTCTCCCCCTTCCCCCTTTCACATCGGAGTCCTCAGTCTCCCCCTTCCCCCTTTCACATCGGAGTCCTCAGTCTCCCCCTTCCCCCCTTCACATCGGAGTCCTCAGTCTCCCCCTTCCCCCCTTCACATCGGAGTCCTCAGTCTCCCCCTTCCCCCCTCCACATCGGAGTCCTCAGTCTCCCCCTTCCCCCCTTCACATCGGAGTCCTCAGCCCCCCCCCCCCCCGCTTCACAGAGGTGGTTGCAGCTTTTTTGTACAGTTGGTTGAATTGGGGGGACGCAATGGATGCCTTGGCTGCCATTGTGCTCTTGCTGTGTGTCATGTGTGTGTCCCTGTGCCTTTAAGGAGGAGTGGGCTCCCTCCAGGCATACCTGCCCTTAATCTATCCATTCTTATATGTGCTCCTCCAATGGAGGTTCTGGAAATTTTTGAGTTTGGACCACAGGATATACAGAGGTCCCTTGGCATGGGCACTGCGGCTTACACATGCTGGGGCTGCCCTGAATGCCGCCCGCCTTGGGTTGGCTTCATACATTTCCATGGTGTTGATGGTCGGCTGACCTGCGCCATGGAAAGGCCTGACGTGCAGAAATACCAGATACGGCACAGCACCCCTGATGAGCCAAGGCGGCACCCCGAGATGCCACCGCACCCTTGTTGGGAAATTCTGTATTTGTATTTCTGTCCACCCAGTCCTGAGATATACACAGCTCTGCTGGAGAGTACACTCATGCCTCGTACACAGGGCCAGGATTTCCGACGGGAAAAAAGAGCCGGTTCTCTTTTTTTTTGCCGGCAGGTTTTGGCACTTTTCCCTTCGGAAAACCCGGTCGTGTGTTACGAGGCATCAGCCTGGTGTTTTTTTTTTTTTCTTTACTGAAGTTAAAGACTAAGTCACCTTTGACACAAAAAACAAACAATAAATGCACATGTCTTTGCAGGAAACAATGTTCATTTATTTTATTTTTATTTTTTAAATGGGTGTAACATAACGTGTGGCAATAGGGGGGGTAGCCTTTAAACAACACAGACAGGTTACCTCCCTGCCCCCAGCCTGTGATAGACAGTAAAGGAGACACAGCAGACTAATAAGGATAATCTGTCTACTCTAGTCAGCTAGTCGGCACATGGGCATGCAGGACGCTAGAGTGGCTGCTAGTGTTGTCTCCCCCTCTTCCCGTCTGTGCGCTGCTGTACAGGGGATTACAAGAAACTAAAATCAGAAGCGGAAGTAGGGCAAGAAATCTGCAAGAAATGAGGTAAGTCAGGGACTGGGTGGCCCTTACTCATAGAGAATAATGGCTGGTCCAACCAGTGCTCACCTAGTCTGCCCTTGTCTGCCACCCAACCCTTCTAATAATATGCAGAATTCTGCATTGTACTGGTCCATAGGAGGTGCCCAGCTGGAAGAAAGGATTTCCCGATGGTACAAATATCGGTTTGCCAGCTGTCACTATATTGGCTGCATATTCTGCTCTTAAAGTGGAACTTCAGTTATTTTTTCATCTTTCTATTTATGAAATTTTCTGCTCTTGTTGTTGTAATGACTTTGGATAGTAAAACATTTTTTTTCTGCCAGTAAATCCCTTATACAGCTCACTTCCTGTTTCTTGTCTGGTCATTAGTCCAGGCTTATGACATCATGCATAGCTCGCTCTCTCTCTCTGCCAGGAAGGGAGGGGGCGAGTCATAAGAGGGCCAATGAGAGCTGCAGAGCTGGAGGTGTGTCTGTGTAAATCCAGGAAGTTAACAGGCAGCAGCTTCAGCTGCCCACAGTTAAAATGGATGCAGCCAGACTGATTTCTGCAGCATATTTGGTAAGTAAAGAATCACAGTATATATAAAATAATATGCAAATTGGTTGGAGGGAAGCTTCAGAAGGGCAAAGATGTTTTTATTACAAATTGTGAGCAGACTGCAGTTCCTCAGTCCACATATTCTTTATTCCTCCGGGACTACAAGTGATACTTGGACTTTGCAAACATCATCGTGGTGTCTGATCCGTGTCTGGAGAGAACTCTTGTACAATGTATTGCAGTATGGAGAGGGTCAAAATGTTCTGTGATATTTATTACACATGTAAGAAGTTTCATATTTTATCTCACAGGATCCAAGTAAAGAATGCTTCACATTAAAGTTTGACCTGAATGTGGATATAGAGATGGAAATCGTCCCGGCGATGAAGAAGAAATCTCTGGGGTAGGCATTTTCATTTTTGTAACCTGGAACCGTTGCGTTGGACATCCCAACAGAGTTAAGAATATCTACAGCCAAAAGTTTTTTTATTTTATTTTTGGTAGAGCATTTTATTTTGCCATTCATGTCTCCGTAGGGAGATTTCCCTTTCATTTCCTTTGCTGTATACTCAACAGGAAGTGGGAGGATTTCTTTCCAGTGTGAAGGTTGTCCCCTCTTGCAGAAAATGTATCTCCCTGCAGGGGGCGCACGTCAATACAGGCTTGTACATTGCTCTTCATTTTTTGTACAGACAGCTTCTTACTACTTTTTTTAAGCATCGCCACCACTGTCCTCAGCAAACGCCTACTATGTCAGTGATGGACCTTCAGCAGTGACTCCATAAACATGGTTAGTGTCATGCTTGCCCCTAACGCAGGTGGTAAAAACACTATAGCTGGCTTCTGTATTCTTCGCCTATAGCAGCCCCCCTTTCCCATAAGGCAAGCAGGTCTATCGGTACTCAGTTGCCCTCAGGACTTATACACAATGCTATAGTGCCTGGCCACCATGCCGGGGCAGGGGCGGACTGAGCAAAGCAAACAGGTACTTGTGGATGGCAGACAGGCAGAGTGGTTCAATGACAGTCCAGGTACAAGGCAGGCAAGGTTCAGAATAGTCAGGGTCAAATCCATAGTTAAAAGGCAGGCAGAGTTTAGAGAATAATCAATATTCCATCAGAGGTCATCAACAGGGGGAATCCAAACAGCAGAACCGGTCAGACAGACAGAGAGCTTACACTTATTACAATCGCTATCACAAGCATGAGACTGAAAGCTTGGCTGGCTTAAATCAGGTTTGGTCTCCACCCTGAGATTGACCACGTCAATCACCTTGCAGGTGGACAGACAGACAGGGATGCATCCTAGAAAAGACCAGGATGCTGGAATGAGACCAGCAGCTGGCAAAAGAACAGGAGCATTTACCGTTGGATAGAATGATTATTTTTAAACACCTTAATTATTCTTTAAAACACTATATAGCCTTTACCATTTGGGGATACCGGTTTGTTGGACTTTCCATTCCAAAATTATAGTCATTAATGTGGAGTTGCCTTTCTTTATGGCTATAACATCCTCCACTCTTCTGGGAAGGCCTTCCCCAAGATTTTGGAGGGTGTCAGTGGGAATTTGTGCCCATTTGTGAGGTCAGGTACTGATGTTGGATGAGAAGACCTGACTCATCAGCATTCCAAATAATCCCAAATGTGTTCAGTGGGCTTGAGGTCAGGGCTCTGTGCAGAACACTCTTGGAAGGTTTCCCACAACATTTTGAAATGTGTCTTTGGAGTGTTTGTGTCCAATTACCAAAAGAACATTTGAGAGGTCAGGTACAGATGCTGGATGAGAAGACCTGGCTCACAATAGCCATTCCATGTCATCCCAAAGATGTTCAGTAGGGATGAGGTCAGGGCTCTGCACAGCACACTCGGGTTCCTCTATGCCAGGGGTCTCCAAACATTTCAAACAAAGGGCCAGTCTACTGTCCTTCAGAAGTTAGGAGGGCCGGATTGTGGCCAGTGGGGGTAGAAAATGGAATTAGTAGGAGTAGTGCCCTCTTATTGGTATTAGGAGGAGTAGTGCCCCATTATTGGTATTAGTAGGTATGATCGCTTCCATCATTGGTATCAGTGGAAGAAATGGTGCCCCGTTGCTGGTGTCAGTGTGAGGAATAGTTCCTATCATTGGGAGGAATAGTGCCCCAAGGGCCGGATAAAGGCTAGCAACGGGCCACATCTGGCCCTCTGGCCGCAGTTTGGAGGCCAAACCATGTCTTTATGAAGGTGTTACTGAAAGGGACCTTTTCATGATTGTTGCTACAAGACTGGGTGTGCAGGGAATAGCTAGAACCTCAGTTATTCATAAAAGCGTGTGAGGTCAGGTACTGATGTTGGATGAGAAGACCGGGATTACATGTCGGGCATCAAAAAACAGACTTGGTTCATCATCAATTTTCCAAGTCCTTCCAATAGGTGTTCAGTAGGGATGAGGTCAGGGCTCCCTGCAGGACACACCAGTTCCTTCACACCAACCTGGTCAAACCATTCAAATCTGGTGCAGCTCTGCATAGAAACCAATCGGCTTCCAGGTTTTGTTGCCAAAGCTTCATTGAAAAAGCTAAAGTTAGAAGCTGATTGGCTCCCATGCAGAGCTGCACCAGATTTTGCACTCCTAAGTTTTAGTAAATCACCCCCAATGTGTCTCTATGAAGCTGGTTTAGTATAGAGGGGCACAGTCCTGCTGGAACAGAAAAGGGCTTCATCAAGCGGTTATCACAGGGTTGGAAGAGCCCAGGTGTCTACAGTGTCCTTGTATGCTGTAAAAGAACCCTTTATTGGAAGCCCCTCAACTAATGCCGCGTCTACATGATCAGAAAATCCGACAAGAAAACCGTGGATTTTTTTCTGACGGAATGTTGGCTAAAACTTGTGTTGCATACACACGGTCACACCAAATTCCGACCGTCAAAGAACGCGGTGACGTACAAGACGAGCCGAGATCAATGAAGTTCAATAGGCAGTTCGGTTCTTCTGCTTGATTCTGAGCATGCGTGTTTTTTTTGCGCGTCGGAATTGCATACAGACGAGCGGAATTTCCAACAAGAACTTTTCCGTTCCTCCCCTTCGTCCTCCCCTTCGCGGGCTCCTCGCGCGCCCCTGCAGGGCGTGCGCTGTGATCACCCGAGTCACTGAGACCCCGATTCCTTACCATGTGATCAGCTGTCAGCCAATGACAGCTCATCATGTGATGTAAACAAAGCTTGGTAATCGTCTTTTTTTTTCTCCTCGCGCTGACAGCATGAGGAGGAAAAAAAAGCAGATTGCCGGCTTAGGTGCAAGGGACATCAGTCCCGAAAAGGAAGGAGGAACATCTGCCTCATCTGTGCCCCCTGCCAGTGTCCACAGTGCCCACCAGTGCCACCTATCAATGCCCACCATTCATGCCAATCATTTCCTTATCAGTGCCACCTAGAAGTGCTGCCTATCATTGTAACCTACCAGTGACTATAAGTGCTACTTCTCAGTGCCCACCAGTGCCACCTCTCAGTGCCGCCTTATCGGTGCCCACCAGTGCCGCCTTATCGGTGCCCACCAGTGCCGCCTCATCAGCGTACATCAATGAAGGAGAAAAATTACCTGTTTGCAAAATTTTATAACAAAATATAAAAAAAAATAAAAAAAAAAATGTAAAAAAAAATCAGTCTTTTTAAAAAAAAAATAAACAAAAAATAAAAACCGCAGAGGTGATCAAATACCACCAAAACTAGCTCTATTTGTGGGGGAAAATGATAAAAATGGGTACAGCGTTGTATGACCGCGCAATTGTCATTCAAAGTGCATCAGCGCTAAAAGCTGAAAATTGGTCTGGGCAGGAGGGGGGTTTAAGTGCCCAGTAAGCAAGTGGTTAATTGTGTCTGCACTTCATTTAAAAATGTAACATTTTTCCAATACCATATTCCATGTCTTCTGGAAGTGTATTATATTTTTTAGTATCTGTGACTGTATAGCGTTCGCAATACTCCGGTATCACTGACTGAAGCTGAATATAATTGAACAAACCCCTATGCAGACTTTGCAGCTTCCTAAATCTAAGAATTTCAGATATTTCAGCAAAGTCAAGCAGAAAATTCCAGCGCCATTTAATCCCCAGGAGGGAATGGATCCTCATCGGCTTGTCATTTTGGTGTCTCATGTTCGGTTATCAAAGAGCTTTGAGAACAAAAAGGTCATTCTGTAGATTAAAGATTGTCACACTGGTGATGCTCTTTATCATGATGGAAAGCGTCTCATTAACATCGGACGCGGCTCATTTATACAGTATGGCCCCTTATTGAGCCGCCACTCTGACCTTTAAATCAGGAATGCAAGTGAAAGGTCACCGAGATACTTTGTATTAGAGTTTGGAAAGGTGAACTTGTTTAAAGATAACTCAGCCGCCATACTGTACATCTCGTCTAGAATTCCATTTGGCATTTGTCTGTATTGCTGTCTTAACCTCTTGGTTGACAAGTTAAAGTGAACTAGAGAGAATAATGGGGGCTGCCATTGCTGTATGGTCGCTGGTTGTGTCTATTCTGAGTACACTTACAGGGTCAAACATTTGTGAACACCTGACCATTACAGCTCTATGAACCTGTTGGACATCCTATTCCAAAATCGTGACCATTAAACCCAACACCCAGAATTAGACAAAATCCATCCTTTGCAGTGGGGCCTTCGCACTGCAAGGGTTAAATTTCTCTTATGTCTAGGGTGTCCTCTTCTCCCTGAAGCTCCAGTCTGTAGGACATGGGTGCTCCAACCTGTGGCCCTTCAGCTGTTGCAGAACTACAAATCCCATGAAGCATTGCAAGGCTGAGAGTTACAAGCATGACTGCCAATGGCAGAAGCATAATGGGTCTTGCAGTTCTGCAACAGCTGGAGGACCACAAGTTGAGACCCTATGCTGTAGGAAAGGGGTCTCCAAACTTCCTAAACAAAGGGCCATCTTACTGTCCTTCAGACTTGAGGGCCACATGACTATGGCCATTGACAGTTGAAAAGGTCCTGACGTCAATGGGAATAAACAGTGCCCCATCTTTGGTATCAGTGGGAGGAATAGCATCCCATCATTGGTGTCAGTTGTAGGAATTGTGCCCCATCATTGGTGTCAGTTGTAGGAATTGTGCCCCATCATTGGTGTCAGTGGAAGGAATAGCGTCCCATCATTGGTGTCATTTGTAGGAATTGTGCCCTATCTTTGGTGTAATTTTGGAGGAATTCTGCCCCTTTATTGGTGTCAGTGGGGGGAAATATGTCCCATTGTTGGTATCGGTGGATTAAAATAGAGCCCCAAGGGCCAGATAAAAGCAAGCAAAGGGCCACATCTGGCCCCTGGGCCGCAGTTTGGAGACCACTGCTGTAGGAGGTCCATCATGTGCATGTGTCCTCATGTACAATGCAGGGCTGTTAACCCTGAGCACCTCCAGGTAGTAAAGTTATTTCAGAATTTGTACCAGAATTGTTTGAGCATGCATCGGAATTTTGCGCGTCGGAATTGCTACAGACAATCGGAATTTCCGATCGGAATTTTTCCCGTCGGAAAATTTGAGAACCTGCTCTCAATCTGTTGCTGGCGGAAATTCCGACCAAAAGCTGACATCGGACTTTTGCTGGCAGAATTTCCAAACGTGTGTACGCGGCATTAGGGGTTCCTTGAACAATGACCAGTTTCGATCTCTCAGATAAGTTTCCAGTGACACCATTGATGTTTTTAGCTCTCTGTAAGGGGGGACCTCTTTTCAGTGACAAGTGTAAGGAGCATTCTTCCCACTGACCCATCACACTGATGTATCAGAAGTTGTAGATATGGTAAATTTTAGCGGGGGGTTCCCTGAGACCAGAAAGTTATTTCAAGGGTTCCTCCATGCTGAAAAGGTTGAGAAAGGCCGTTCTACACCATACCGGTCAAAGCATGTCTTTATGGATCTGGCTTTGAGCACAGTCATGCTAGAACTAAAAAAGGACCTTTCCAAGACTGCTATCACCAGAGAGGAAGTGAAAGGGAAGAGTAGAACCCTCAGTCATCCAAGAGAGCATTCGTGAGATCAGGCACTGATGTCGGATGAGGAGACCTGGCTCAGGGATGACGTTTTCATCCCAAAGGGGTTCTGTAGGGTTGAGGTCAGGGCTCTGTGCAGGACACTCCAGTTCCTCCACCCCAAACTGTGACTAGACCATCCTCTGCTCCTCTGGGAAGGCTTTTCGTAGGATTTTAGTTGTTTCGGTTGAGGGAATTTGTGTCCATTGGGCCAGAAGTACATTTGTGAGTTCAAGTACTGATGTTGAGTGAAAAGACCTGGTTTACAGTACAATTTATTCCAAAGGTGTTCTGTAGGGATGAGATCAGGGCTCTGTGTAGGCCAATTCAGTTCCTCCACACCAAATTGGTTAAACCATGTCTTTATAAAGCTGGCTCTGTATACAGGGTCAGTCATGCTGGAACAGAAAATGGTCCTCACCAAACAGTAACCACAAGGTTGGAAGAGCATGATGGTCTAAAATCTCTTTCTATTCTATAGGACTAACGGTGGCCTTCAGTAGAAACCCCTCAACTCAATTATTTTTCAAGAATCGGGTTAGAAGTTGCTAGCTAGGTGGTGCAGAGTCCCAGCCCTACTTAATACACTCTATCCGCAGACCTCGAACCTATGTTGGTGTTGGAAGAAAGCGCCCGGGACATTGTCGCATCTTTTGGTCCTGACCATTAATTACACTTTTTTTTTTTTCTCTCTCTTGTGACCCCGAGGGGATGGGGCCGGGGAGAGTTTTCTCTTTTTTATTTTTTTTTGTTTTTTACCAAGAGAAGGGAAGGGAAGATGAAGGAAGAATTCAAGCTGCAATAAGAAAGGAATGTACTTTAGGTTAACAATAGTGCTAATATTCTTAACTAGGCATATTTTTTGTGGGTTTATACTCCTAATTCTACGAAGTTTATTTTGATACGCTGCAGGAATAGTTGTTTTGTATTTACTTTTTCTTGTCTGGTCGGATGGTTAGATTTGCTTTTTATTGTAACCTAGGTTTATTCCTTCTCTTGTTATTGATATTTGATATTGTTTACATGTTCTGTTATAACTCAAAAAATCTTTGAATAAAGAATTATATATAAAAAAAAAAAAATTGACGGGTGCCCACATACCGTATATACTCGAATATAAGCCGACCTGAATATAAGCCGAGGCACCTAATTTTATCACTCGAGTATAAGTCTAGGGTGTCCATCTGCATGTCTCACTGTGCCTCACTGTGTCCATGTGCATGCCTCACTGTGCCCGTGCCTCACTGTGCCCGTGCCTCACTGTGCCCGTGCCTCACTGTGCCCGTGCCTCACTGTGCCCGTGCCTCACTGTGTCCGTGCCTCACTGTGTCCGTGCCTCACTGTGTCCGTGCCTCACTGTGTCCGTGCCTCACTGTGTCCGTGCCTCACTGTGTCCGTGCCTCACTGTGTCCGTGCCTCACTGTGTCCGTGCCTCACTGTGCCCTTGCCTCACTGTGCCCGTGCCTCACGGTGTCCATGCCTCACTGTCACTGTGCCCATGCCTCACTGTGCCCAATCTCCCTACTTGATCTCCAGCGCTGTGTGACTAGACTGACTTTTAACATAGGAGTCTATGGAAGGTGTGCCCGGCTTTGAAAAATCGGTGCTCCCCGGCTGTAGGTCCTCTGGACAACAAACTTTGCACACTTGTAGATGAAGAGTGGGGCTACATGTGTGCCAAGTTTGGGGTCCAGGGAACCTACAGCTGGCCGGGATCAGGCGCAAAAATGTGAAGATGTAAACAGACTTGAGTATAAGCCGAAGGGGACATTTTCAGCACAAAAAAATGTGCTGAAAAACTCAGCTTATACTCGAGTATATACGGTACTTTAGTGTACTTTTTGAGTCATAAATCTGGAACACACATGTTGTGAACGAGTGTCAGAATTCCTTATCTCTATACTTGTTAGGGGTCAGCTACTTAAACAGCATTGAACCCATGACAGCCAGGAACTAGAATCTTCAAAAATGTATTCTCCATTATTCTCTAGTGAAAAATTCACTTTAAATATCTAGAAACCTTTTAACTTCCCATATATGGTTTCCTTTCCGAAGTCATAAAATCTTTATTTCTGTACCACCAAATAATTGTGGAGTCGGGGGGTCTCTTGGCCTTCTGGTATTGGTGGCTGGAGTGGAGGATGGGGTTCACCTCTAGCTAGGTCTATAAAAATGGAGTCATTCATCCCTCATCCAGTTTAATTTAACATTCCTCAATCTCTCTCTCTTTCAGAGAAGTTTTGATACCGGCGTTCGAGAGGAAAGGGATCGAGCTGAATAAAGTGGATATATTTCTGGACCAGTCCAACACACCTCTGTCTCTCAACTTTGAAGCATATCGCTTTGGTGGGCACTATCTGAAAGTGAAAGGTAACGCTGACCGGCCAAGTTAAGCTTGCCAACCGTATGAGCTGAGCAACCTTGTTCACCTGCAAAACTAAACATTTGATACTTGACTTTCTCTTTATTGGATCTACTTGGTTCTGACAATATTTCCACCAAGTTTGAGCTTTGCTTGAACTCCAATGCCAATGTTATCGGCAAGCTTTCGGTATTGTTTCCTGTTGCTGGGTTGCCACATGCAAAGTTCACCTTTTACTGCCATTTATCAGAGGTTTCTAGACATTACATGTGTAGCAATTCCCCCTAGAGGGCCGCTGGTTAGTTTTGGGTTTTGCACGTTACCTCTTCAGCTGCGTTGTCCGGGGAGGAAAGTCTGTAGTAATGTCCACACCGATGTAAAACCTTCAACAGTCAGTCAGGCTTTATTTTTCTTATGCAGTAAACTGAGAAGTAGAAGGTATAGGAGAGTAGGGGAAGGTTCAGGCACTCGCCACAAAATTTGACAAAGGTATAAGTTCAAAGTCACTCACCACTCTCAATGTTAGAGTGGGTATTGGTCACAAGGATAGTCCCCTCTCACATGGCCTAGCAGCCGGGATGACACACGAACCAGCAAGAGGGCAGTCTCTGCCGCAGACTGCCCAAGATGAAGAAGGTCTCTGCCACAGACTGCCCAAGATGAAGAAGGTCTCTGCCACAGACTGCCCAAGATGAAGAAGGTCTCTGCCACAGACTGCCCAAGATGAAGAAGGTCTCTGCCACAGACTGCCCAAGGTGAAGAAGGTCTCTGCCACAGACTGCCCAAGATGAAGAAGGTCTCTGCCACAGACTGCCCAAGATGAAGAAAGTCTCTGCCACAGACTGCCCAAGGTGAAGAAGGTCTCTGCCACAGACTGCCCAAGATGAAGAAGGTCTCTGCCACAGACTGCCCAAGGTGAAGAAGGTCTCTGCCACAGACTGCCCAAGGTGAAGAAGGTCTCTGCCACAGACTGCCCAAGATGAAGAAGGTCTCTGCCACAGACTGCCCAAGATGAAGAAGGTCTCTGCCACAGACTGCCCAAGGTGAAGAAGGTCTCTGCCACAGACTGCCCAAGATGAAGAAGGTCTCTGCCACAGACTGCCCAAGGTGAAGAAGGTCTCTGCCACAGACTGCCCAAGGTGAAGAAGGTCTCTGCCACAGACTGCCCAAGATGAAGAAGGTCTCTGCCACAGACTGCCCAAGATGAAGGTCTCTGCCACAGACTGCCCAAGGTGAAGTAGGTCTCTGCCACAGACTGCCCAAGGTGAAGAAGGTCTCTGCCACAGACTGCCCAAGGTGAAGAAGGTCTCTGCCACAGACTGCCCAAGATGAAGAAGGTCTCTGCCACAGACTGCCCAAGATGAAGAAGGTCTCTGCCACAGACTGCCCAAGATGAAGAAGGTCTCTGCCACAGACTGCCCAAGATGAAGAAGGTCTCTGCCACAGACTGCCCAAGATGAAGAAGGTCTCTGCCACAGACTGCCCAAGATGAAGAAGGTCTCTGCCACAGACTGCCCAAGATGAAGAAGGTCTCTGCCACAGACCTTTTGAAGTGAGCCAATGGATAGTCCGGGAATCCTCTGCCACAGGATTTTAAAGTCCCAAACTTCCAGCCGTACAGTTAAAGAGCCTTTAAGCCAATACGGCGAACTGCAGGGCTTGTAGTATAGCGGATCCCTCCTTGATAAAGTCACCAGGCCTCACCCGAGACAGCAGCACTCTGCCGGTCTCCTCCAGGGCAGGTCCTCCCCCGGTCTCCTTCACCAAGACAGCTTCCTCCCCATTTGGACGGACAGCTTGGGATCCCTTCTCCGAGTGTAGACTAGCTGGGCCTACTAAGCAGCGATGCAGCCTCAGGCTAACCTGGCCCCGAGACCAGGACCACACGCACATGCTTCGCGCCCAATCAATGGCGTCTGCCCCTTAAGTATCCCCTCCCAGCAGGCACAGCGGGTCGATCACCCCCACTATACCACCGCCGAGAAGGGCCAGTCAATGTACCATGATCTGCCCGTGTTCCAACAGGTGCCTGAAGTGGTAATGCCACCTACAGGCAATAAGGGAAATATACTGTCGGGCAAACCACAGCTAGAGCAGAGGTAAAATTTAAATGCAATTCAACCGTCTGAGCCCAACTACCGGCTCAGACATCCCACTAAATTCAAATAGCGTCCCAACCTTTTGGGGAGGGCGCTACACATGGAGCGCACACCAAATCCAGACCATGGAGTCAGGACCGTCTCCACATCCATTGTTGTGATGTAGGGCTTCTCAGTAGGCCAAATTCTAAATGTTCTAGCCCAGTGGTTCTTAACCTCAGTCCTCAAGTACCCCCAACGGGCCATGTTTTCAGGTTTTCCTTTACTTTGCACAGCTGCTTTAAATCTATATCAATGACATGGTATTGATAAGAGCTATTTTATCTCGGGGAAGTTCCCAAAAATGGCCCATTGGGGGTACTTGTAATCAGTGGCTATTTTTTAGCTCTGATTGCTGTATAAAAGTCACTGGTCCCAAAAAGTGTCCAATCTGTCTGCTGCAATGTCGCAGTCCCGCAAAAAATTGCTGATCACCGCCATTACTAGTAAGAATAAATAAAAAAATGCCATAAATCTATCCCCCATTTTAGGCCCGGTTCACACTGATGCGCTGTGAATTTGGTCAGTGTTTTGTCCATTCTGAGGTGCGAATTTTACCGCGATTTTGCCGCGATTTTAACGCGAATTTCAGGAGTGGGACATAGCTGCGATTATGTTCTAGCCAAGGGAATGAAAGTGTTAAAAAAAAAAAAAAAAGGTGTTAACTTTCTGTTTTTTGTGGAGAATCGCGTGGTGGAATTTGCACATATGTGAACCATCATTGCGATTCCAGAACGATTTACACTGATGTCTATGGAGACGAAATTCGCAACGCAGTAAAACCGGACAAGACCCTTTTTTTTATCGCTTTCGTTGAATCGCAACGCATGTATGTGAAGGACCGTCATTGAAAACAATGACTTTAGGGGTGACATGCGAATTCAAAGTGTTTTTTGATGCATCACATTGGGTATGAAATCGCACAAGTGAGAACCGGGCCTTATGGACGCTATAACGTTTGCGCAAACCAATGAATAAACGCTTATTGGGATTTTCTTTTTTACCAAAAATATGTAGAAGAACACGTATCGGCCTAAACTGAGGACATTTTTTTATTTTTTTTTAAATTGGGGATATTTATGATAGCAAAAAGTAAAAAATATGGTTTTAAAAAAAAAAAAATTGTCGCTCTTTCTTTGTTTATAGCGCAAAAAAAACAAACCGCAGAGGTGATCAAATACCACCAAAAGAAAGCTCTATTTGTGGGAAAAAAGGACGTCATTTGTTTTGGGAGCCACGTCGCACGACCGCGCAATTGTCAGTTAAAGCGACGCAGTGCCGAATCGCAAAAAGTGGCCTGGTCATTAAGGGGGAAAATCTTCCGGGGCTGAAGTGGTTAATAGTGACTGTGCTTTACCGCTCCCTCCTCTTCATGTCTGTTCTTGTTCATAATGTACATTTACTGAAATAAGAGTTTCCCAAATATTGCCCCGAGATATTAATCTCTGTCATTTCCTGTAACTGGTTGGCGTTTTCCGTGGTGCTTTTGCCCGAGGACATTGAGTAAACTTAGACGGCACAAATAACCCCCGAGGGCGTCTGCTTTCGTTTTACCATCCGCACGGGAAAATTGAAGGGAAAAGAATGGAAGGCGGTCGGTATAGATGATTCTTTTCCTTAAATTTTAAAGTTGGGAAAGCCCAGAAGAAGGATGCAGGTTCAGGAAGAGGCAGGCAGGATGTGTGTGGATGGGAGTGCGGTGCAGAGACAGGGAGAGTGTAGAGAGCGCTGGGAGCGAGGAGCCACGCTGACCTCCACCACTGCACGGTAATTACATCATTCATCCTCGATCGATCGGAAACCCTCCAAGCTTTTCTGCACCCCATGTTCAGCGCACCCTCTTATCTTCCACATTTACCTCTTCAGTGTGGAGTTCAGCACCCGCTACAGTGATTTTTTATTAATTCAGTTTCATCCCACTTATTGCACACTTTATATACCGGTGCGCTACGGTGTAAAGCCAGCGACGGGGATTCTTCCCACTACCTGGTGGACGCTCGCCTCTACTCCTCGCCTCTACTCCTCGCCTCTACTCCTCGCCTCGCCTCTACTCCTCGCCTCTACTCCTCGCCTCTACTCCTCGCCTCTACTCCTCGCCTCTACTCCTCGCCTCTGCTCCTCGCCTCTACTCCTCGCCTCTGCTCCTCGCCTCTACTCCTCGCCTCTACTCCTCGCCTCTACTCCTCGCCTCTACTCCTCGCCTCTACTCCTCGCCTCTACTCCTCGCCTCTGCTCCTCGCCTCTGCTCCTCGCCTCTACTCCTCGCCTCTACTCCTCGCCTCGCCTCTACGCCTCGCCTCTACTCCTCGCCTCTACTCCTCGCCTCTACTCCTCGCCTCTACTCCTCGCCTCTTCTCCTCGCCTCTACTCCTCGCCTCTTCTCCTCGCCTCTACTCCTCGCCTCTTCTCCTCGCCTCTACTCCTCGCCTCTACTCCTCGCCTCTACTCCTCGCCTCTACTCCTCGCCTCTACGCCTCGCCTCTACTCCTCGCCTCTACTCCTCGCCTCTACTCCTCGCCTCTACTCCTCGCCTCTACTCCTCGCCTCTACTCCTCGCCTCTTCTCCTCGCCTCTACTCCTCGCCTCTTCTCCTCGCCTCTACTCCTCGCCTCTACTCCTCGCCTCTTCTCCTCGCCTCTTCTCCTCGCCTCTTCTCCTCGCCTCTACTCCTCGCCTCGCCTCTACTCCTCGCCTCTACTCCTCGCCTCTACTCCTCGCCTCTACTCCTCGCCTCTACTCCTCGCCTCTGCTCCTCGCCTCTACTCCTCGCCTCTACTCCTCGCCTCTGCTCCTCGCCTCTGCTCCTCGCCTCTACTCCTCGCCTCTACTCCTCGCCTCTACTCCTCGCCTCTACTCCTCGCCTCTACTCCTCGCCTCTACTCCTCGCCTCTGCTCCTCGCCTCTACTCCTCGCCTCTACTCCTCGCCTCTACTCCTCGCCTCGCCTCTACGCCTCGCCTCTACTCCTCGCCTCTACTCCTCGCCTCTACTCCTCGCCTCTACTCCTCGCCTCTTCTCCTCGCCTCTACTCCTCGCCTCTACTCCTCGCCTCTTCTCCTCGCCTCTACTCCTCGCCTCTTCTCCTCGCCTCTACTCCTCGCCTCTACTCCTCGCCTCTACTCCTCGCCTCTACGCCTCGCCTCTACTCCTCGCCTCTACTCCTCGCCTCTACTCCTCGCCTCTACTCCTCGCCTCTACTCCTCGCCTCTACTCCTCGCCTCTTCTCCTCGCCTCTACTCCTCGCCTCTTCTCCTCGCCTCTACTCCTCGCCTCTACTCCTCGCCTCTTCTCCTCGCCTCTACTCCTCGCCTCTACTCCTCGCCTCGCCTCTACTCCTCGCCTCTACTCCTCGCCTCTACTCCTCGCCTCTACTCCTCGCCTCTTCTCCTCGCCTCTACTCCTCGCCTCTACTCCTCGCCTCTACTCCTCGCCTCTACTCCTCGCCTCTTTTCCTCGCCTCTTTTCCTCGCCTCTACTCCTCGCCTCTTCTCCTCGCCTCTACTCCTCGCCTCTTCTCCTCGCCTCTACTCCTCGCCTCTTCTCCTCGCCTCTACTCCTCGTCTCTACTCCTCGCCTCTACTCCTCGCCTCTACTCCTCGCCTCTACTCCTCGCCTCTACTCCTCGCCTCTACTCCTCGCCTCACCTCTACTCACCTCTACTCCTCGCCTCTACTCCTCGCCTCTACTCCTCGCCTCTACTCCTCGCCTCTTCTCCTCGCCTCTACTCCTCGCCTCTACTCCTCGCCTCTACTCCTCGCCTCTACTCCTCGCCTCTTCTCCTCGCCTCTACTCCTCGCCTCTACTCCTCGCCTCTTCTCCTCGCCTCTACTCCTCGCCTCTACTCCTTGCCTCTACTCCTTACCTCTACTCCTCGCCTCTACTCCTCGCCTCACCTCTACTACTCCTCGCCTCTACTCCTCGCCTCTTCTCCTCGCCTCTTCTCCTCGCCCCTTCTCCTCGCCCCTACTCCTCGCCTCACCTCTACTACTCTCGCCTCTAGTCCTCGCCTTTACTCCTCACGTCTACTCCTCGCCTCACCTCTACTACTCCTCGCCTCTACTCCTCGCCTCTACTCCTCGCCTCTACTCCTCGCCTCTACTCCTCGCCCCTTCTCCTCGCCTCTACTCCTCGCCTCTACTCCTCGCCTCACCTCTACTACTCTCGCCTCTAGTCCTCGCCTTTACTCCTCGCCTCACCTCTACTCCTCGCCTCACCTCTACTCCTCGCCTCACCTCTACTACTCGCCTCACCTCTACTACTCTCGCCTCTACTCCTCGCCTCTACTCCTCGCCTCACCTCTACTACTCTCGCCTCTACTCCTCGCCTCTACTCCTCGCCTCTACTCCTCGCCTCTACTCCTCGCCTCTACTCCTCGCCTCTTCTCCTCGCCTCTACTCCTCGCCTCTACTCCTCGCCTCTACTCCTCGCCTCTACTCCTCGCCTCTTCTCCTCGCCTCTACTCCTCGCCTCTACTCCTCGCCTCTTCTCCTCGCCTCTACTCCTCGCCTCTACTCCTTGCCTCTACTCCTCGCCTCTACTCCTTACCTCTACTCCTCGCCTCTACTCCTCGCCTCACCTCTACTACTCCTCGCCTCTACTCCTCGCCTCTTCTCCTCGCCTCTTCTCCTCGCCCCTTCTCCTCGCCCCTACTCCTCGCCTCACCTCTACTACTCTCGCCTCTAGTCCTCGCCTTTACTCCTCACGTCTACTCCTCGCCTCACCTCTACTACTCCTCGCCTCTACTCCTCGCCTCTACTCCTCGCCTCTACTCCTCGCCTCTACTCCTCGCCCCTTCTCCTCGCCTCTACTCCTCGCCTCTACTCCTCGCCTCACCTCTACTACTCTCGCCTCTAGTCCTCGCCTTTACTCCTCGCCTCACCTCTACTCCTCGCCTCACCTCTACTCCTCGCCTCACCTCTACTACTCGCCTCACCTCTACTACTCTCGCCTCTACTCCTCGCCTCTACTCCTCGCCTCACCTCTACTACTCTCGCCTCTACTCCTCGCCTCTACTCCTCGCCTCTACTCCTCGCCTCTACTCCTCGCCTCACCTCTACTACTCCTCGCCTCTTCTCCTCGCCTCTTCTCCTCACCTCTACTCCTCGCCTCACCTCTACTACTCCTCGCCTCTACTCCTCGCTTCTTCTGCTCGCCTCTACTACTCCTCGCCTCTACTCCTCGCCTCTACTCCTCGCCTCTACTCCTCGCCTCTACTCCTCGCCTCACCTTATCTACTCCTCGCCTCTACTCCTCGCCTCTACTCCTCGCCTCTACTCCTCGCCTCTACTTCTCGCCTCTACTCCTTGCCTCTACTCCTTGCCTCTACTCCTTGCCTCTACTCCTTGCCTCTACTCCTTGCCTCTACTCCTTGCCTCTACTCCTCGCCTCTACTCCTCGCCTCACCTCTACTGCTCGCCTCTACTCCCCGACTCTACTCCCCGACTCTACTCCCTGCCTCTACTCCTCGCCTCTACTCCTCGCCTCTACTCCTCGCCTCTACTCCCCGCCTCTACTCCCCGCCTCTACTCCCCGCCTCTACTCCTCGCCTCTACTCCTCGCCTCTACTCCTCGCCTCTACTCCTCGCCTCTACTCCCCGACTCTACTCCCCGACTCTACTCCCCGCCTCTACTCCCCGCCTCTACTCCTCGCCTCTACTCCCTGACTCTACTCCCTGACTCTACTCCCCGCCTCTACTCCTCGCCTCTACTCCTCGCCTCTACTCCTCGCTTCTACTCCTCGCCTTTACTCCTCTCCTCTACTTCTCGCTTCTACTCCTCGCCTCTACTCCTCGCCTCTACTCCTCGCCTCTACTCCTCGCCTCTACTCCTCGCCTCTACTCCTCGCTTCTACTCCTCGCCTCTACTCCTCGCTTCTACTCCTCGCCTTTACTCCTCGCCTTTACTCCTCGCCTCTACTTCTCGCCTCTACTTCTCGCTTCTACTCCTCGCCTCTACTCCTCGCCTCTACTCCTCGCCTCTACTCCTCGCCTCTACTCCTCGCTTCTACTCCTTGCCTCTACTCCTTGCCTCTACTCCTCGCCTCTACTCCTCGCCTCTACTCCTCGCCTCTACTCCTCGCCTCTACTCCTCGCCTCTACTCCTTGCCTCTACTCCTCGCCTCTACGCCTTGCCTCGCCTCTACGCCTTGCCTCTACTTCTCGCTTCTACTTCTCGCTTCTACTCCTCGCCTCTACTCCTCGCCTCTACTCCTCGCTTCTACTCCTCGCCTCTACTCCTCGCCTCTGCTCCTCGCCTCTGCTCCTCGCCTCTGCTCCTCGCCTCTGCTCCTCGACTCTACTCCTCGCCTCTACTCCCCGCCTCTACTCCCCGCCTCTACTCCCCGCCTCTACTCCTCGCCTCTACTCCTCGCCTCTACTCCTCGCCTCTACTCCTCGCCTCTACTCCTCGCCTCTACTCCTCGCCTCTACTCCTCGCCTCTACTCCTTGCCTCTACTCCTCGCCTCTACTCCTCGCCTCTACTCCTCGCCTCTACTCCTTGCCTCTACTCCTCGCCTCTACGCCTTGCCTCGCCTCTACTCCTCGCCTCTACGCCTTGCCTCGCCTCTACTCCTCGCCTCTACTCCTCGCTTCTACTCCTCGCTTCTACTCCTCGCCTTTACTTCTCGCTTCTACTCCTCGCCTCTACTTCTCGCTTCTACTCCTCGCCTCTACTCCTCGCCTCTACTCCTCGCCTCTACTCCTCGCCTCTACTCCTCGCTTCTACTCCTCGCCTCTACTCCTCGCTTCTACTCCTCGCTTCTACTCCTCGCTTCTACTCCTCGCCTTTACTCCTCGCCTTTACTCCTCGCCTTTACTCCTCGCCTTTACTCCTCGCCTCTACTTCTCGCCTCTACTCCTCGCCTCTACTCCTCGCTTCTACTCCTCGCCTCTACTCCTCGCCTCTACTCCTCGCCTCTACTCCTCGCCTCTACTCCTCGCCTCTACTCCTCGCCTCTACTCCTCGCCTCTAATCCTCGCCTCTACTCCTCGCCTCTAATCCTCGCCTCTACGCCTTGCCTCGCCTCTACTCCTCGCCTCTACTCCTCGCCTCTACTTCTCGCTTCTACTCCTCGCCTCTACTTCTCGCTTCTACTCCTCGCCTCTACTCCTCGCCTCTACTCCTCGCCTCTACTCCTCGCCTCTACTCCTCGCCTCTACTCCTCGCCTCTACTCCTCGCCTCTACTCCTCGCCTCTACTCCTCGCCTCACCTCTACTGCTCGCCTCTACTCCCCGACTCTACTCCCTGCCTCTACTCCTCGCCTCTACTCCTCGCCTCTACTCCTCGCCTCTACTCCTCGCCTCTACTCCTCGACTCTACTCCCTGCCTCTACTCCCCGCCTCTACTTCTCGCTTCTACTCCTCGCCTCTACTCCTCGCCTCTACTCCTCGCCTCTACTCCTCGCCTCTACTCCTCGCCTCTACTCCTCGCCTCTACGCCTTGCCTCGCCTCTACTCCTCGCCTCTACGCCTTGCCTCGCCTCTACTCCTCGCCTCTACTCCTCGCCTCTACTCCTCGCCTCTACTCCTCGCTTCTACTCCTCGCCTCTACTCCTCGCCTCTACTCCTCGCTTCTACTCCTCGCCTCTACTCCTCGCCTCTACTCCTCGCCTCTACTCCTCGCTTCTACTCCTTGCCTCTACTCCTCGCCTCTACTCCTCGCCTCTACTCCTCGCTTCTACTCCTCGCCTCTACTCCTCGCTTCTACTCCTCGCCTCTACTCCTCGCCTCTACTCCTCGCCTCTACTCCTCGCTTCTACTCCTCGCCTCTACTCCTCGCCTCTACTCCTCGCCTCTACTCCTCGCCTCTACTCCTCGCCTCTACTCCTCGCCTCTACTCCTCGCTTCTACTCCTCGCCTCTACTCCTCGCCTCTACTCCTCGCCTCTACTCCTCGCCTCTACTCCTCGCTTCTACTCCTCGCCTCTACTCCACAGCTCTACTCCTCGGCGCACATCAGTTTTTTCCTTCTGGGGCATTAATTATGCAATGCAGAACTTTCCCAGCACACAATCGCCATGGCCTGCGGGAAGTAATTGGAGGACATCAGGGGGGTGGTTATGGGATGTGAGGGGATCATTATGGGGTATCATGGGGGGCTTACAGGGTTGTAGTCAATATATTGGTTTATTTTAGGATTGAGAATGAAATGTTATAGTATATCAGAGGGGTAAGTATGGGGTGTTAGGGAATTAATAAAGATATGGGGGGTGGGGTAAGTATGGGGTGTAGGAATTATAGGATATAAGGGGGCGAGAATGGGGTGTTAGGGAATTAATAACGATATGGGGGGTGGGGTAAGTATGGGGTGTTAGGGAATTAATAACGATATGGGGGGTGGGGTAAGTATGGGGTGTTAGGGAATTAGGGTGTTGGGGAATTGTGTGTGTAAATACAGGTCCTTCTCAAAAAATTAGCATATTGTGATAAAGTTCATTATTTTCTGTAATGTACTGATAAACATTAGACTTTCATATATTTTAGATTCATTACACACAACTGAAGTAGTTCAAGCCTTTTCTTGTTTTAATATTGATGATTTTGGCATACAGCTCATGACAACCCAAAATTCCTATCTCAAAAAATTAGCATATTTCATCCGACCAATAAAAGAAAAAAGTGTTTTTAATACAAAAAAAGTCAACCTTCAAATAATTATGTTCAGTTATGCACTCAATACTTGGTCGGGAATCCTTTTGCAGAAATGACTGCTTCAATGCGGCGTGGCATGGAGGCAACCAGCCTGTGGCACTGCTGAGGTGTTATGGAGGCCCAGGATGCTTCGATAGCGGCCTTAAGCTCATCCAGAGTGTTGGGTCTTGCGTCTCTCAACTTTCTCTTCCCAATATCCCACAGATTCTCTATGGGGTTCAGGTCAGGAGAGTTGGCAGGCCAATTGAGCACAGTAATACCATAGTCAGTAAACCATTTACCAGTGGTTTTGGCACTGTGAGCAGGTGCCAGGTCGTGCTGAAAAATGAAATCTTCATCTCCATAAAGCTTTTCAGCAGATGGAAGCATGAAGTGCTCCAAAATCTCCTGATAGCTAGCTGCATTGACCCTGCCCTTGATAAAACACAGTGGACCAACACCAGCAGCTGACATGGCACCCCAGACCATCACTGACTGTGGGTACTTGACACTGGACTTCAGGCATTTTGGCATTTCCCTCTCCCCAGTCTTCCTCCAGACTCTGGCACCTTGATTTCCGAATGACATGCAAAATTTGCTTTCATCGGAAAAAAGTACTTTGGACTACTGAGCAACAGTCCAGTGCTGCTTCTCTGTAGCCCAGGTCAGGCGCTTCTGCCGCTGTTTCTGGTTCAAAAGTGGCTTGACCTGGGGAATGCGGCACCTGTAGCCCATTTCCTGCACACGCCTGTTCACGGTGGCTCTGGATGTTTCTACTCCAGACTCAGTCCACTGCTTCCGCAGGTCCTCCAAGGTCTGGAATCGGTCCTTCTCCACAATCTTCTTCAGGGTCCGGTCACCTCTTCTCGTTGTGCAGCGTTTTCTGCCACACTTTTTCCTTCCCACAGACTTCCCACTGAGGTGCCTTGATACAGCACTCTGGGAACAGCCTATTCGTTCAGAAATTTCTTTCTGTGTCTTACCCTCTTGCTTGAGGGTGTCAATGATGGCCTTCTGGACAGCAGTCAGGTCGGCAGTCTTACCCATGATTGCGGTTTTGAGTAATGAACCAGGCTGGGAGTTTTTAAAAGCCTCAGGAATCTTTTGCAGGTGTTTAAAGTTAATTAGTTGATTCAGATGATTAGGTTAATAGCTCGTTTAGAGAACCTTTTCATGATATGCTAATTTTTTGAGATAGGAATTTTGGGTTGTCATGAGCTGTATGCCAAAATCATCAATATTAAAACAAGAAAAGGCTTGAACTACTTCAGTTGTGTGTAATGAATCTAAAATATATGAAAGTCTAATGTTTATCAGTACATTACAGAAAATAATGAACTTTATCACAATATGCTAATTTTTTGAGAAGGACCTGTAGATATATATATGTGTGTGTGTGTGTGTATATAGATATATATATGTGTGTGTGTGTATATAGATATATATATGTGTGTGTGTGTATATAGATATATATATGTGTGTGTGTGTGTGTATATAGATATATATATGTGTGTGTGTGTATAGATATATATATGTGTGTGTGTGTGTACTATATATATATGTGTGTGTGTGTGTATAGATATATATATGTGTGTGTGTGTGTATAGATATATATATGTGTGTGTGTGTGTATAGATATATATATGTGTGTGTGTGTATAGATATATATATGTGTGTGTGTGTATAGATATATATATGTGTGTGTGTGTATAGATATATATATGTGTGTGTGTGTGTATAGATATATATATGTGTGTGTGTGTGTATATAGATATATATATGTGTGTGTGTATAGATATATATATGTGTGTGTGTGTATATAGATATATATATGTGTGTGTGTATAGATATATATATGTGTGTGTGTGTATAGATATATATATATGTGTGTGTGTGTATAGATATATATATGTGTGTGTGTATATAGATATATATATATATGTGTGTGTGTGTATAGATATATATATGTGTGTGTGTGTATATAGATATATATATGTGTGTGTGTGTATAGATATATATATGTGTGTGTGTGTATAGATATATATATGTGTGTGTGTATAGATATATATATGTGTGTGTGTATAGATATATATATATGTGTGTGTATATAGATATATATATGTGTGTGTGTGTATATAGATATATATATGTGTGTGTGTGTGTGTATATAGATATATATATGTGTGTGTGTGTATATAGATATATATATGTGTGTGTGTGTATAGATATATATATGTGTGTGTGTGTATAGATATATATATGTGTGTGTGTGTATAGATATATATATGTGTGTGTGTATATAGATATATATATGTGTGTGTGTGTATAGATATATATATGTGTGTGTGTGTATATAGATATATATATGTGTGTGTGTGTATAGATATATATATGTGTGTGTGTGTATAGATATATATATGTGTGTGTGTGTATAGATATATATATGTGTGTGTGTATAGATATATATATATGTGTGTGTATATAGATATATATATGTGTGTGTGTGTATATAGATATATATATGTGTGTGTGTGTATATAGATATATATATATGTGTGTGTATATAGATATATATATATATGTGTGTGTATATAGATATATATATGTGTGTGTGTGTATATAGATATATATATGTGTGTGTGTGTATAGATATATATATGTGTGTGTGTGTATAGATATATATATGTGTGTGTGTGTATAGATATATATATGTGTGTGTGTATATAGATATATATATGTGTGTGTGTGTGTATAGATATATATATGTGTGTGTGTGTATAGATATATATATGTGTGTGTGTGTATAGATATATATATATGTGTGTGTGTATAGATATATATATATGTGTGTGTATATAGATATATATATATGTGTGTGTGTATAGATATATATATGTGTGTGTGTGTATAGATATATATATGTGTGTGTGTGTATAGATATATATATGTGTGTGTGTGTATAGATATATATATGTGTGTGTGTATATAGATATATATATGTGTGTGTGTGTATAGATATATATATGTGTGTGTGTGTATAGATATATATATGTGTGTGTGTGTATAGATATATATATATGTGTGTGTGTATAGATATATATATATGTGTGTGTGTATAGATATATATATATGTGTGTGTGTATAGATATATATATGTGTGTGTATATAGATATATATATGTGTGTGTGTGTATATAGATATATATGTGTGTGTGTATAGATATATATATGTGTGTGTGTATATAGATATATATATATGTGTGTGTGTATAGATATATATATGTGTGTGTGTGTATAGATATATATATGTGTGTGTGTGTATAGATATATATATGTGTGTGTGTGTATAGATATATATATGTGTGTGTGTATATAGATATATATATATATGTGTGTGTGTATAGATATATATATATGTGTGTGTGTATAGATATATATATGTGTGTGTGTATATAGATATATATATATGTGTGTGTGTGTATATAGATATATATATATGTGTGTGTGTGTATATAGATATATATATATATGTGTGTGTGTGTATATAGATATATATATATATGTGTGTGTGTGTATATAGATATATATATATGTGTGTGTGTGTATAGATATATATACTGTATATTGATTTGAAGTCTTGCTTTTGTGCAGAAGAGAAGTTGACAGGAAAAAGGAAATTTGGGATGGAATTGGAGTTTTATAAAATGCATTGTTCTCTATTGCTGTGAGTGTAGAAGTAATTCTTGGCATGGATGGAAAAAAGGATCCCCCCCCATCCCCCCTCAGACCTATTGTTAATGGTAATGATCTGAGGCCGGGTTTCGTTTCTTTGAAGCCTCCTTGAGCTGCCCTGGCGGTTTCCTATTGCCTGGAAAAAGTTTCTTGCAAAAAATCAGGAGAGGAATTAAAGGGGTTGTAAAGGTCCTTTTTTTTTTTTAAATAAAAACATGTTCTACTTGCCTCCACTGTGCAGTTTGTTTTGCACAGAGTGGCCCGGATCCTCCTCTTCTGGGGTCTCTCGGCGGCTGTCTCGGCTCCTCCCCACAAGAGCTAACCCCTGTTCTGGGAAGCGCTCTCCCGAGGGGGTTAGCTTGCGGGCGCGCTCCCGTGTGATACAGTGGCGGCCATAGCCGCCAAGTGTATCACTCGGCCCCACCCCCCGGCACGCCGCATCATTGATTTGATTAAAAGCAGTGGGAGCCAATGGCTGCGCTGCTATCAATCTCCAATGAAGACCAGAGAACAGCTGAGACGACCGGCCTGAGAAGCCAGCGTGTTCACGACGCGGGACTTTCAAGGGCTCGGGGGGGGGGGGGGGGCTTGGAAGCATCCGATGTTTTTTCACCTTAATGAAAAGGATGCATTAAGATGAAAAAACGGGAAGCTTTACAACCCCTTTAACTCAAGTATGATGGAGAATTCTGGGCCAGGCCGTCAAAAACTCCAATTGTAATTTTGGGTGGAATGGTTGCATCTTTTAGTTGCATTTTTAAGAATGCAACAGAGGAAATGAGACTGCACTGAGAGAGCTTTGATATCACTTTCCTGTCAATGAGCTCACCAGCATTCATCCAACACCGGAATATCATTTTTGGGTGGAATTTGCTTTCCCTCTCTGATGGGTATGAACCACATAACACAACCATTGAAAGGGGCATTTATAGAACACCCAAAGGTGTTCTATCAGGTTGAGGTCAGGACTCTGTGCGGGCCAGTCAAGTTCCTCCACCCCAATCTCGCTCACCCATGTCTTTATGGACCTTGCTTTGTGCTCTGGTGCGCAGTCATGTTGGAACAGGAAGGGGCCGTCCCCAAACTCCTCCCACAAAGTTGGGAGCATGAAATTGTCCGAAATGTCTTGGTATGCTGACGCCTTAAAGTGATTTTTAAAGGTTTTTTTTTTTAAATAACAAACATGTCATACTTACTTCCACTGTGCAGTTCGTTTTGCACAGAGTGGCCCCGATCCTCCTCTTCTGTGGTCCCACGGCAGCTCTTGCGGCTCCTCCCCACATTAGATAACCCCCTCTGGGAAGCTCTCTCCCGAGGGGGTTACCTTGCAGGCGCGCTCCCGGTCATACACTCAGCGTCCATAGATGCCGAGTGTATTACTCGGGTCCACCCCCCCGATTGACAGCAGTAGGAGCCAATGGCTGTGCTGCTATCAATCTATCCAATGAAGAGCTAAGAGGCTGCGGAGAGAGCGACACGGGATTTCGCCCACGGAAATTCGTGTCTCGGGTAAGTAAAACGATGGGGGGGGGGGGGGGGTGGGGGGCTGGGGGGCCGGACACTACAAGGTGTTTTTTCACCTTAATGGATAGGATGCATTAAGGTGAATAAAAACACAAATCTTTACAACCCCTTTAAGAGTTCCCTTCACTGGAACCAAGGGGCCAAGCCCAACCCCTGGAAAACACCACCAACATCAACGTCACATGACACCGACATTGAACTTTTTGGGCTAAAAGCAAAACGCTATGTGAGGGGAAAACTAACACCGCACATCACCCTGAACACACCATCCCCACCGTGAAACATGGTGGTGGCAGCATCATGTGGTGGGGATGGTTTTCTTCAGCAGGGACAGGGAAGCTGGTCAGAGTTGATGGGAAGATGGATGGAGACAAATACAGGACAATCTTAGAAGAAAACCTGTTAGAGTCTGCAAAAGACTTGAGACTGGGGCGGAGGTTCACCTTCCAGCAGGACAACGACCCTAAAGTACAGCCAGAGCTACAATGGAATGGTTTATAGCAAAGCATATTCATGTGTTAGAATGGCCCAGTCACAGTCCAGAACTAAATCACATTGAGAATCTGTGGCAAGACTTGAAAATTGCTGATCACAGACGCTCTCCATCCAATCTGACAGAACTTGAGATATTTTACAAAGAAGAATGGGCAGAAATGTCCCTCTCTAGATGGGCAAAGCTGGTAGAGACACCCCCAAAAAGACTTGTAGAGAAAGGGGGTTCTACAAAGTATTGACTCCGGGGGGCGTTTGATGGAGGAAGAGACGCTGCAGTAAATGTCTCCTCTCTGGCCCTCCATTATATAAGATTTGAATTGCAGATTGGACGTTACGTGATAAACAGGTTGCCGGTGACATCACTGGGCCTCTTCCAGATCTGTTCCCGGGCCGCGTTCTCGCTGCGCACATATGGCGGGGGAAGGATGAGCAAGCTGTTCAGTTCATCCCTGGGATTATGTTGCTCGTTGTTTTGGCGTTCGTCATCCAAGACAGCAAAACAAAATGCCCCCGAGAGTCACGGGATTTGTCTCTTTATTGAACCGCAGTCATCGTTCCATAGGACCGGCCGCGATCACTAATCAATATCATCAATAGGTTTTATTATTTGACAATTTAAAGCAGAACTCTGGCCAAAAAGATAAATAAAAGAACAGCCAATTAACCACTTCAGCTCCAGAAGTATAAACCCCCCCCCCCCTCATGACCAGGACATTTTTTTCTATTCAGCACTGCGCCACTTTAACTGGCAATTGCGCGGTCGTGTAACGCTGGACCCAAATAAAATTTATATCATTTTTTTCACACAAATAGATATTTCACTCGGTGGTATTTGATCAACTCTGCGTTTTTTATTTTTTATTATATAAACGAAAAAAAAAAAACGAAAATGTTGGGGAAAAAAAAAATATATATAAATTTTTTACTTTCTGCTATAAAACATTTCTAATAAAAAAAAATCATACATTTTGGACAAAATGTATTGTGCTGCATTCCTTTGGTAAAAGTCCCAATAAGTGAATATTGATTGGTTTGCGTGAACGTTATAGAGTCTACAAACTATGAGATAGAGGAATATTTATTTATTTTTATACTAGTAATCAGCGACTTATAGCGGGACTGCAGTGTGGTGGACAATCTGATGCTCACTGATAGTGATCTCTGCTTTGCAGGGAGAAAATCTCTGCTGTCTGTAGAGAGCTCTGTGTTGTTTACCTGTCACTCGCTCAGCCCTGGGGGTCTCCACATTTTCTACACAGAGACAATTTACTGTCATTCAGACTTTAGGGGGGGTTGGACTGTGGCCATTGGATGCACAAAATGTCCCAATATCAGTAGGAGAAAACAATCCCCCATTATTGGTGTCAATGGGAGGAATTGTACCCCATTATTGGTGTCATTAGGTCCCCATGTTGGTGTCATTGGGAAGAATTGTGCCCATCAATAGGGTGTCTTTGGGCCCCATTGTTAGTGACTTTGGGAGGAACTGTACCCCACCATTAGTGTCACAGGGCCCCATTGTTGTGTCCTTGGGAGGAACTTTACCCCATCATTAGTGTCATTGGGCCCCATTGTTGGTGTCTTTGGGAGGAACTGTACCCCATCATTAGTGTCACAGGGCCCCATTGTTGGTGTCTTTGGGAGGAACTGTACCCCATCATTGGTGTCATTAGGCTCCATTGTTGGTGTCTTTGGTAGGAATGGTGCCCCATCATTGGTGTCATTGGGCCCCATTGTTGGTGTCTTTGGGAGGAACTGTACCCCACCATTAGTGTCATAGGGCCCCATTGTTGGTGTCTTTGGTAGGAATGGTGCCCCATCATTGGTGTCATTGGGCCCCATTGTTGGTGTCTTTGGGAGGAACTGTACCCCATCATTAGTGTCATTGGGCCCCATTGTTGGTGTCTTTGGGAGGAACTGTACCCCACCATTAGTGTCATTGGGCCCCATTGTTGGTGTCTTTGGTAGGAATGGTGCCCCATCATTGGTGTCATTGGGCCCCATTGTTGGTGTCTTTGGGAGGAACTGTACCCCACCATTAGTGTAATTGGGCCCCATTGTTGGTGTCTTTGGTAGGAATGGTGCCCCATCATTGGTGTCATTGGGCCCCATTGTTGGTGTCTTTGGGAGGAATCGTGCCCCATCATTACTGTCCTTGCAGATATAGTAAAAATAAAAAATAAAATAATAATAATTAAAAAAAGAAAATGCCTAGATGAAGGTTTGATCTAGGTCAGCCCCAGGGTTCATGTTTGGGTCAAAGGTCAGGGTCAGTATTTTTTGGACAGGATTCTTTTTTTGTAATTAGTATCAGTGTGTTTTCATTAGGATTAAAAAAAAAGCAAGACGCGCGCTATTGTTTCTGGGCTGTACTCCGGGTACAAAGAGCAACTAACATCCACATGTGTGGTATCTCTGCCAAATTCACCTTCCAGCAGGACAACGACCCTAAAGTACAGCCAGAGCTACAATGGGGTGGTTTCGATCAAAGCATATTCATGTGTAAAGGCGTGTACACACGATCGGAAATTCCGTCAAGAAAACCGTGGATTTTTTTCCAACGGAATGTTGGTTCATACTTGTGTTGCCTACACACGGTCACACCAAATTCTGACCGTCAAGAACGCGGTGACGTACGACGAGCCAAGATCAATGAAGTTCAATCGGCAGTGCGGCTCTTCTGCTTGATTCTGAGCATGCGTGTTTTTTTGTGCGCGTCGGAATTGCATACAGACGATCGGAATTTCAGACAAGAACTTTTCTTGTCGGAAAAATTGAGAACCAGCTCTCAAATTTTTGTTGTCGGAAATTCCAACAGAAAAAGTCAGATGGAGCGTACACACGGTCGTTTTTTTCAGACCAAAAGCCCACATCGGACTTTTCTTGTCGGAAATTCCGATCGTGTGTACGCGACATTAGAATGGCCCAGCCACAGTCCAGACCTAAATCACATTGAGAATCTGTGGCAAGACTTGAAAATTGCTTAAAAAATAAAACAGAAAACGAGACTTTACATGAGGCACACAAAGGCATATGAATTTGTTGAATAAAAAGCAGTTTTTAATTAGTTCAAATTATTATATAATTTCATTTTCAAAAGTTTTCTGCATTATGCTATGAATCCATATTGTTACAATACATGGAAACCAAATGATTGCACAGTACTTAGTATTCCATCAAGGAATTTTCATATATTAAAATATACATACGGTAGTTGAGATATCATTTTTTCACATAGCAGTTGATACAAATACAGATTTTAGACCTTAATGGGGATAAAAAATGATGGAAAGTAGTTAGAAGGAAAGTCCACTAGGAAGTTGATGAATATGTAAACTTAACGGTAGTTATTAGCTCTACGCGTTTCGGGGCCTTGAAGCCCCTCATCAGGAGCAGGACCGTAGTGATTATCTATGAAAAAAGGGGGACAATCTTATTTCAATGATCTATAAAAATATTATGGAAACAAGTGGGCAAGTAAAGGACATGGGAGACACCCCCCCCCCCCCAATGCACACTAAACCCACAGACTTACATGTGCATCTGCGCAATGGTGGTGCGGCCACGAGAGTCAGACGGGAGCTGAGGAGGCGTAGCAGGGCGACAAAGACCAACACAGACAGCACCCCGAGAGGGTTGAAGTGTATGAAGTGACATGGGTGTGAGCTGGATGAGGGAACCCCAAATAAATGGGGGGACCTGTGTGAAAAAGAATTGTGTGTATGAAAAAAAACATTGAAAAAAAAATTGAAAACAACTGTGTAAGCGATTAGGAGCAGAGTAGGGAAATGGAGTGCAGGAGGGAAAAAAGAAAAGAAGAAAAAAAAAAAAGAAAATTGCTGTTCAGACGCCCTCCATCCAATCTGACAGGGAAGCTGGTCAGAGTTGATGGGAAGATGGATGGAGACAAATACAGGACAATCTTAGAAGAAAACCTGTTAGAGTCTGCAAAAGACTTGAGACCGGGATGGAGGTTCACCTTCCAGCAGGACAACGACCCTAAAGTACAGCCAGAGCTACAATGGAATGGTTTATAGCAAAGCATATTCATGTGTTAGAATGGCCCAGTCACAGTCCAGACCTAAATCCCATTGAGAATCTGTGGCAAGACCTGAAAATTGCTGATCACAGACGCTCTCCATCCAATCTGACAGAACTTGAGATATTTTACAAAGACGAATGGGCAGAAATGTCCCTCTTTAGATGTGCAAAGCTGGTAGAGACATCCCCAAAAAGACTTGTAGAGAAAGGGGGTTCTACAAAGTATTGACTCCGGGGGGCGCCATACAAATGCCCCCAATTTACAATATATAGATCCTGATTAGGGATGAGCTTCGTGTTCGAGTCGAACATACGTTCGACTCGAACATTGGCTGTTCGATCGTTCGACGAAGATCGAACGATTTGGGCCGTTCGCGCCAAATTCGAGTGACGCGAACGGCCCACAATGCACTACGCCATCGCAGTGTCATCCAGGCGCTGTGATTGGCCAAGCATGCACTGTGACCCCGCATGCTTGGCCAATCACAGCGCCGGCAGCGAGGAGAGCAATGATTGGCCACAGGCAGGATGCCTGTGGCCAATTATTGCTGAGGGTGTTTAGTACACGCCCCACACTATAAAAGGCCGCCAGCACGGCGGCCTAGTGTAGTGTGTTCCGGAGCAGGGATAGAGTAGCATAGGCAGGGACAGTGACTGTTATTTCTTTCTTGCTTAACCTGGATTCCTTTAGTTTAGGGAAAGAGAAGGATAGGTAGGGAGAGTGTCAGTGTGTTTTGTGCTTCTGCTATAGTGTGCTTAAAAAAAAACATTTATTCTAGGGACAGAAAACTCTAGGTAGGGACAGTGTCAGTTTCTTTCACTCTGCAAGTCCTTGTTTCCAGGGACCTGGAAGGACAGTGAGTGAATTGTCCTTTTGCTATATTGTGATTAAAAAAAACATTTATTCTAGGGACAGAAAACTCTAGGTAGGGACAGTGTCAGTTTCTTTCACTCTGCAAGTCCTTGTTTCCAGGGACCTGGAAGGACAGTGAGTGAATTGTCCTTTTGCTATATTGTGATTAAAAAAAACATTTTTTTCTAGGGACAGAAAACTGTAGGTAGGGAGAGTATTTTTTTTCTTTCACTCTGCAAGTCCTTGTTTCCAGGGACCTGTAAGGACAGTGAGTTAATTGTCCTTGTGCTATATTGTGCTGAAAAAAACATTTATTCCAGGGACAGAAAACTCTAGGTAGGGACAGTGTCAGTTTCTTTCACTCTGCAAGTCCTTGTTTCCAGGGACCTGGAAGGACAGTGAGTGAATTGTCCTTTTGCTATATTGTGATTAAAAAAAACATTTTTTTCTAGGGACAGAAAACTGTAGGTAGGGAGAGTGTTTTTTTTCTTTCACTCTGCAAGTCCTTGTTTCCAGGGACCTGTAAGGACAGTGAGTTAATTTTCCTTGTGCTATATTGTGATTAAAAAAAACATTTATTCTAGGGACAGAAAACTCTAGGTAGGGACAGTGTCAGTTTCTTTCACTCTGCAAGTCCTTGTTTCCAGGGACCTGGAAGGACAGTGAGTGAATTGTCCTTTTGCTATATTGTGATTAAAAAAAACATTTATTCTAGGGACAGAAAACTCTAGGTAGGGACAGTGTCAGTTTCTTTCACTCTGCAAGTCCTTGTTTCCAGGGACCTGGAAGGACAGTGAGTGAATTGTCCTTTTGCTATATTGTGATTAAAAAAAACATTTTTTTCTAGGGACAGAAAACTGTAGGTAGGGAGAGTATTTTTTTTCTTTCACTCTGCAAGTCCTTGTTTCCAGGGACCTGTAAGGACAGTGAGTTAATTGTCCTTGTGCTATATTGTGCTGAAAAAAACATTTATTCCAGGGACAGAAAACTCTAGGTAGGGACAGTGTCAGTTTCTTTCACTCTGCAAGTCCTTGTTTCCAGGGACCTGGAAGGACAGTGAGTGAATTGTCCTTTTGCTATATTGTGATTAAAAAAAACATTTTTTTCTAGGGACAGAAAACTGTAGGTAGGGAGAGTATTTTTTTTCTTTCACTCTGCAAGTCCTTGTTTCCAGGGACCTGTAAGGACAGTGAGTTAATTTTCCTTGTGCTATATTGTGATTAAAAAAAACATTTATTCTAGGGACAGAAAACTCTAGGTAGGGACAGTGTCAGTTTCTTTCACTCTGCAAGTCCTTGTTTCCAGGGACCTGGAAGGACAGTGAGTGAATTGTCCTTTTGCTATATTGTGATTAAAAAAAACATTTTTTTCTAGGGACAGAAAACTGTAGGTAGGGAGAGTATTTTTTTTCTTTCACTCTGCAAGTCCTTGTTTCCAGGGACCTGTAAGGACAGTGAGTTAATTGTCCTTGTGCTATATTGTGCTGAAAAAAACATTTATTCCAGGGACAGAAAACTCTAGGTAGGGACAGTGTCAGTTTCTTTCACTCTGCAAGTCCTTGTTTCCAGGGACCTGGAAGGACAGTGAGTGAATTGTCCTTTTGCTATATTGTGATAAAAAAAAACATTTTTTTCTAGGGACAGAAAACTGTAGGTAGGGAGAGTGTTTTTTTTCTTTCACTCTGCAAGTCCTTGTTTCCAGGGACCTGTAAGGACAGTGAGTTAATTTTCCTTGTGCTATATTGTGATTAAAAAAAACATTTATTCTAGGGACAGAAAACTCTAGGTAGGGACAGTGTCAGTTTCTTTCACTCTGCAAGTCCTTGTTTCCAGGGACCTGGAAGGACAGTGAGTGAATTGTCCTTTTGCTATATTGTGATTAAAAAAAACATTTTTTTCTAGGGACAGAAAACTGTAGGTAGGGAGAGTGTTTTTTTTCTTTCACTCTGCAAGTCCTTGTTTCCAGGGACCTGTAAGGACAGTGAGTTAATTTTCCTTGTGCTATATTGTGATTAAAAAAAACATTTATTCTAGGGACAGAAAACTCTAGGTAGGGACAGTGTCAGTTTCTTTCACTCTGCAAGTCCTTGTTTCCAGGGACCTGGAAGGACAGTGAGTGAATTGTCCTTTTGCTATATTGTGATTAAAAAAAACATTTATTCTAGGGACAGAAAACTCTAGGTAGGGACAGTGTCAGTTTCTTTCACTCTGCAAGTCCTTGTTTCCAGGGACCTGGAAGGACAGTGAGTGAATTGTCCTTTTGCTATATTGTGATTAAAAAAAACATTTTTTTCTAGGGACAGAAAACTGTAGGTAGGGAGAGTATTTTTTTTCTTTCACTCTGCAAGTCCTTGTTTCCAGGGACCTGTAAGGACAGTGAGTTAATTGTCCTTGTGCTATATTGTGCTGAAAAAAACATTTATTCCAGGGACAGAAAACTCTAGGTAGGGACAGTGTCAGTTTCTTTCACTCTGCAAGTCCTTGTTTCCAGGGACCTGGAAGGACAGTGAGTGAATTGTCCTTTTGCTATATTGTGATTAAAAAAAACATTTTTTTCTAGGGACAGAAAACTGTAGGTAGGGAGAGTATTTTTTTTCTTTCACTCTGCAAGTCCTTGTTTCCAGGGACCTGTAAGGACAGTGAGTTAATTTTCCTTGTGCTATATTGTGATTAAAAAAAACATTTATTCTAGGGACAGAAAACTCTAGGTAGGGACAGTGTCAGTTTCTTTCACTCTGCAAGTCCTTGTTTCCAGGGACCTGGAAGGACAGTGAGTGAATTGTCCTTTTGCTATATTGTGATTAAAAAAAACATTTTTTTCTAGGGACAGAAAACTGTAGGTAGGGAGAGTGTTTTTTTTCTTTCACTCTGCAAGTCCTTGTTTCCAGGGACCTGTAAGGACAGTGAGTTAATTTTCCTTGTGCTATATTGTGATTAAAAAAAACATTTATTCTAGGGACAGAAAACTCTAGGTAGGGACAGTGTCAGTTTCTTTCACTCTGCAAGTCCTTGTTTCCAGGGACCTGGAAGGACAGTGAGTGAATTGTCCTTTTGCTATATTGTGATTAAAAAAAACATTTATTCTAGGGACAGAAAACTCTAGGTAGGGACAGTGTCAGTTTCTTTCACTCTGCAAGTCCTTGTTTCCAGGGACCTGGAAGGACAGTGAGTGAATTGTCCTTTTGCTATATTGTGATTAAAAAAAACATTTTTTTCTAGGGACAGAAAACTGTAGGTAGGGAGAGTATTTTTTTTCTTTCACTCTGCAAGTCCTTGTTTCCAGGGACCTGTAAGGACAGTGAGTTAATTGTCCTTGTGCTATATTGTGCTGAAAAAAACATTTATTCCAGGGACAGAAAACTCTAGGTAGGGACAGTGTCAGTTTCTTTCACTCTGCAAGTCCTTGTTTCCAGGGACCTGGAAGGACAGTGAGTGAATTGTCCTTTTGCTATATTGTGATTAAAAAAAACATTTTTTTCTAGGGACAGAAAACTGTAGGTAGGGAGAGTATTTTTTTTCTTTCACTCTGCAAGTCCTTGTTTCCAGGGACCTGTAAGGACAGTGAGTTAATTTTCCTTGTGCTATATTGTGATTAAAAAAAACATTTATTCTAGGGACAGAAAACTCTAGGTAGGGACAGTGTCAGTTTCTTTCACTCTGCAAGTCCTTGTTTCCAGGGACCTGGAAGGACAGTGAGTGAATTGTCCTTTTGCTATATTGTGATTAAAAAAAACATTTTTTTCTAGGGACAGAAAACTGTAGGTAGGGAGAGTATTTTTTTTCTTTCACTCTGCAAGTCCTTGTTTCCAGGGACCTGTAAGGACAGTGAGTTAATTGTCCTTGTGCTATATTGTGCTGAAAAAAACATTTATTCCAGGGACAGAAAACTCTAGGTAGGGACAGTGTCAGTTTCTTTCACTCTGCAAGTCCTTGTTTCCAGGGACCTGGAAGGACAGTGAGTGAATTGTCCTTTTGCTATATTGTGATAAAAAAAAACATTTTTTTCTAGGGACAGAAAACTGTAGGTAGGGAGAGTGTTTTTTTTCTTTCACTCTGCAAGTCCTTGTTTCCAGGGACCTGTAAGGACAGTGAGTTAATTTTCCTTGTGCTATATTGTGATTAAAAAAAACATTTATTCTAGGGACAGAAAACTCTAGGTAGGGACAGTGTCAGTTTCTTTCACTCTGCAAGTCCTTGTTTCCAGGGACCTGGAAGGACAGTGAGTGAATTGTCCTTTTGCTATATTGTGATTAAAAAAAACATTTTTTTCTAGGGACAGAAAACTGTAGGTAGGGAGAGTGTTTTTTTTCTTTCACTCTGCAAGTCCTTGTTTCCAGGGACCTGTAAGGACAGTGAGTTAATTTTCCTTGTGCTATATTGTGATTAAAAAAAACATTTATTCTAGGGACAGAAAACTCTAGGTAGGGACAGTGTCAGTTTCTTTCACTCTGCAAGTCCTTGTTTCCAGGGACCTGGAAGGACAGTGAGTGAATTGTCCTTTTGCTATATTGTGATTAAAAAAAACATTTATTCTAGGGACAGAAAACTCTAGGTAGGGACAGTGTCAGTTTCTTTCACTCTGCAAGTCCTTGTTTCCAGGGACCTGGAAGGACAGTGAGTGAATTGTCCTTTTGCTATATTGTGATTAAAAAAAACATTTTTTTCTAGGGACAGAAAACTGTAGGTAGGGAGAGTGTTTTTTTTCTTTCACTCTGCAAGTCCTTGTTTCCAGGGACCTGTAAGGACAGTGAGTTAATTTTCCTTGTGCTATATTGTGATTAAAAAAAACATTTATTCTAGGGACAGAAAACTCTAGGTAGGGACAGTGTCAGTTTCTTTCACTCTGCAAGTCCTTGTTTCCAGGGACCTGGAAGGACAGTGAGTGAATTGTCCTTTTGCTATATTGTGATTAAAAAAAACATTTATTCTAGGGACAGAAAACTCTAGGTAGGGACAGTGTCAGTTTCTTTCACTCTGCAAGTCCTTGTTTCCAGGGACCTGGAAGGACAGTGAGTGAATTGTCCTTTTGCTATATTGTGATTAAAAAAAAACATTTTTTTCTAGGGACAGAAAACTGTAGGTAGGGAGAGTATTTTTTTTCTTTCACTCTGCAAGTCCTTGTTTCCAGGGACCTGTAAGGACAGTGAGTTAATTGTCCTTGTGCTATATTGTGCTGAAAAAAACATTTATTCCAGGGACAGAAAACTCTAGGTAGGGACAGTGTCAGTTTCTTTCACTCTGCAAGTCCTTGTTTCCAGGGACCTGGAAGGACAGTGAGTGAATTGTCCTTTTGCTATATTGTGATTAAAAAAAACATTTTTTTCTAGGGACAGAAAACTGTAGGTAGGGAGAGTGTTTTTTTTCTTTCACTCTGCAAGTCCTTGTTTCCAGGGACCTGTAAGGACAGTGAGTTAATTTTCCTTGTGCTATATTGTGATTAAAAAAAACATTTTTTCTAGGGACAGAAAACTGTAGGTAGGGAGAGTGTTTTTTTTCTTTCACTCTGCAAGTCCTTGTTTCCAGGGACAGAGAAGGACACCTGAAGGTAGCCCTTATTGCTTTTTTCCCATCTCCCTGCAGGCCATCTATTAGAATGTCTGGAAGGCAAACAAGGAGAGGCAGACAGTCAGGAGGCAATAAAAGAGGGCAAGCAGGCTCTGTGTCTGGGGGCAACAGTGCTGGTCGTGGACGCGGTGCATTGTCATCAGCACATGGCCATGGGACACGCTTGTCCTTCTTTTCGGCAGCTGGACATGTTGAGCCACATCATGCCGAAGACTTGGTAGAGTGGATGACCAAGCCCTCCTCCTCCTCCTCATCCTCTCTCACCCAGGCTCAGGGTACTGGAAAAGCAGCTGCCAAAGCGTCGTCTTCCCTGGTATCAATGTCAGACAAATCATCAGTCACTCCTTCCCTAGACCCACCATGTCCTCCTCCTGAGGAGTCCCCCGAACTGTTTCAGCACAGTGTTGGGTACATGCTCCAGGAGGATGCCCAGCGTTTCGAAGGGTCTGATGATGAAACCCAGCTAGAGGAAGGCAGTAGCGTGAGAGCAGACAGAGGGGATGCTCAAGAAGGACACCAATCTGGCAGTCATGTTCCAGCAGCTGCAGCATACTGCCAGATTGGCTCCAGTGATGAGGAGGGAGGGGATGATGAGGTCAATGACTCCACGTGGGTGCCTAATAGGAGAGAGGAGGAGGAGGAGGATGAGGAGGAGGCACATCTCCAACGAGGCAGGATGCCCTTTGGTGGCCAGCGTAAGGGCAGTACACCGACGGAATCACACCGCAGAGCTCCGCCTGTGCAGGGCGCTGCCTCTGCCCGTCATTCAAAAAGTTCTTTGGTGTGGGCCTTTTTTGAGGCTAGTGCATCAGATCGCACAGCTGCTGTTTGCAACATATGTCTCAAGCGTATATCGCGTGGCCAAAACATCAGCCGCTTGGGTACCACATGCCTGACCAGACATATGTTGACCTGCCATGCAGCTCGTTGGCAAGCCTACCTCAAAGACCCACACCAAAGAACAAAGCGGACCTCTCCTTGCACCGCATCAGCTGGGATCTCCAACCCCACTATAACTTCAGTCCTCTCTGAAACATGCACTGAGAGGAATGAAGGTGTAGAATTAGGTGTGTCACAGCCAAGTACTTGCGCCCACTCTGCTAGCAGTACACCGACGTCCGATTCTAGCAGGCAAATTTCCCTGCCCCAGCTGCTGGACCGTCGAAAGAAGTTCACTCCCAGCCATCCACATGCCCAGCGGTTGAATGCTAGCTTGGCTAAATTGCTAGCGCTTCAACTGCTGCCTTTTCAGTTGGTAGACTCGGCCCCCTTCCGTGAGTTTGTGCAATGTGCGGTTCCTCAGTGGCAGGTTCCCAAACGCCACTTTTTCTCACGGAAGGCTATTCCGGCTCTCTACCGGCATGTGGAAGGCAATGTCTTGGCCTCGCTGGACAGGGCGGTCAGCGGTAAGGTGCATATTACCGCTGACTCATGGTCCAGCAGGCATGGACAGGGACGTTACCTTTCTTTCACGGCCCATTGGGTCACTCTTTTGGCAGCTGGGAAGGATTCAGGACAAGGTGCAGTAGTGTTGGAGGTTGTCCCACCGCCACGCCTCCAAAATGCTACTACTGGTTGTGACACACCTCTCTCCTCCACCCCCTCCTCTTCTTCTTCCTCCATGGCCTCTTCCTGTGGTTTGTCCTATGAACCAGCGGTGCTCCGTAGCCGTTCACGGGGCTACGCAAGTACGCAGGCAAAAAGATGCCATGCCGTGCTTGCGCTGGTGTGTTTGGGGGACAGAAGCCACACTGGGGCAGAGGTCCTGTCTGCTCTGCAGGGCCAGGCCGAGAGGTGGTTGACGCCACGCCAGCTTAAGCCAGGAATGGTGGTTTGCGACAATGGCACCAACCTCCTCTCCGCCCTCCGACAGGGACAACTGACCCATGTGCCCTGTGTGGCTCACGTCCTTAACCTGGTGGTGCAGCGGTTCTTGGGCAGGTACCCGGGCTTACAGGATGTCCTGAGGCAGGCCAGGAAAGTCTGTGTGCATTTCCGCAGATCTTATAATGCCAGTGCTCGCCTGGCTGAGCTGCAAAAGGAGTTGAACCTGCCCAAGAACCGCCTTATATGTGACATGCCCACCAGGTGGAACTCAACGTTGGCCATGCTGCAGCGGCTGCACACGCAGCAGAGGGCCATCAATGAGTACCTGTGCGACTACGGCACCAGGACAGGGTCAGGGGAGCTTGGTTTTTTTTCTCCACGCCAGTGGGGCATGATCAGGGATGCATGCACTGTCCTGGCACCATTTGAGGAGGCCACGAGGATGGTGAGCAGTGACAGTGCATGCATCAGTGACACTGTACCTCTTGTCCACCTGTTGGAGCACACGCTGCGTGGAATAATGGACAGGGCACTTGAGGCAGAACAGAGGCAGGAAGAGGAGGACTTCCTTGCCTCTCAAGGCCCCCTTTGCCCAGACAGTGTTCCTTCTGTCCCACCCATCGCACAGGAAGAGGAGGAGGAGGAGGAGGAGGAGGAGGATTGTGTCAGCATGGAGGTGGAGGCTGGCACTCAGCATCATCAGCAGCAGTCTTTTAGGGATGATTTACAGTCCCAAGAAACCAGTGGACTTGTACGTGGCTGGGAGGAGGTGGCTGCGGATCATGTCGTCCTTAGTGACCCAGAGGACTCCGGAGCGAATGCCTCAGCAAACCTACGCTGCATGGCCTCCCTGATCCTGCAAAGTCTGCGGAAGGATCCTCGTATTCTTCGGATCAAGGAGAGGGACCATTACTGGCTGGCCACTCTCCTTGATCCACGGTACAAGGGTAAGGTTGCGGACCTTATGTTACCGTCGCAGAGGGAGCAGAGGATGAGACAACTCCGGGAGGCCTTGCAGAAAGGTCTGTGCAACGCGTTCCCAGAGACTGGGAGGTTGCAAACTCCTGGTCCTGGACAACGAGTTGCTGAGGCTTCGGCCAGTCAAAGAAGGAGCGGTGGGGAAGGTGGCCGTCTGACCGATGCGTTCAGACAATTCTTTAGTCCGCAGCCCCAAAGTATGATTGGTTCCAGCAACCATCGCCAGCGTCTGATAAACATGGTGCAGGAATATCTAGGGGCAAGGTCAGACTTGGACACCTTCCCCACCGAAAATCCTCTGGCTTACTGGGTCTTGAGGATGGATCACTGGCCAGAGCTTGCACAGTATGCAATTGAGCTACTGGCCTGTCCTGCATCCAGCGTTCTTTCGGAACGCACATTCAGTGCTGCTGGAGGATTTGTCACGGATCACAGGGTGCGCCTGTCCACCGACTCGGTTGATCGACTGACTTTCATCAAGATGAACCAGTCTTGGATCACCACCAGCTACCACACACCTGATGCTGATATAACAGACTAATTGATTTTAAAATGTCACATCCCTTCAAGACTGATGCTGATGCTGAGTGCCTGTGCTGTTATGTTGACTGCCTATCCTCCTCCTCCGAGTCCTCAATGATACGATTGATGATGATAGCTTGGAAGATCATTTTTGTTTATGGGTGCCGCCACCAGTGCCTAACGCCCAATTTTTCAGCCCCTGTTTAACAGGGGCGTGTAATTACAATTTTTGAAGCAATACTTTGCAACAGGGCTCATTGCTGTGCTCCAAGTACAGTATCTGTGAGGAGTTGCAGTGTTGTGCCACCAGTGCCTAAGGCCCAATTTTTCAGCCCCTGTTTAACAGGGGCGTGTCATTACAATTTTTGAAGCAATACTTTGCAACAGGGCTCATTGCTGTGCTCCAAGTACAGTATCTGTGAGGGGTTGCAGTGTTGTGCCACCAGTGCCTAAGGCCCAATTTTTCAGCCCCTGTTCAACAGGGGCATGTAATTACAATTCTTGATCTAATAATTCACAGCAGGGCCCATTGCTGCACCCACCAAGAGTAACTGTCAGGGCTTACAGTGTTGTGGCACCAGCACCACCATCAAAGGCCCAATTTTTACTACCACTGTTCAACAATTATATGTAATTAAAATTCCTGATATAATAGTTGACAGCAGGGCGTTCCAGCACCAACCAAGAGTAACTGTGAGTGCTTACAGTGTTGTGCCAACACCAACAACTAAGGGGCCTATTTCTGCAGAGTATATACGGCAGGTCCCTACTTTCAAACATCCAACTTACAAACGACTCCTACTTGCAAACGCAAGAAGACAACAGGAAGTGAGAGGAAATCTACCACTAGGAAGGAAAATTCTCTCCTGTAAGAATAAATATGGGAGAAAGGTGTCTCCTCTGTACTGATGCTTTATCAGCAATCCTTGTTTCAAGAAAAACACCACATTTCAAAAACAGTTGTCATTGGGACGGAAAGTGAGGTGAAATGTTCTGAACAGGGGCACAGACAGCAAAACAAATGTTACAGGGGTGATAACCCTTACCTATGTTTTCCAAAAAGTTTAAAAATAGATTTTTGGGCTGGAGCTACACTTCAACAATGTACCTGTTCAAAATTACAAACAGATTCTACATAAGAACAAACCTACAGTCCCTGTCTTGTATGCACCGCCTGTATACGGCTGTTCAGAGTATATACGGCCTTTTTTATTTTATGTGCGGGGTTCCCCTTAATATCCATACAAGACCCAAAGGGGCTGGTAATGGGCTGGGGTAGGGGGGGGGGGGGTCATGGGGTAGCTATGCCATTTTTCTTAAAGAATTTCATCCATATTACCGGGACCAGACATTACATTAAAGCCGCAAGCAGTTTTAAATGGCTTTTTTTTCCTTTAGAAGTGTCATTTTGTGCAGGGACAGTTCTAAACACGGGAAACACGTGGCACTTCACAGGCATACTTTAGACACCCCCCAGGTACGATATTTAAAGGAATATTTGACTTTTTTTTTTTCACTTTATGCATCATTAAAATGACTGCTCCCGAAAAACGACCGTTTTTAAAACTTCTTTTTGCATTGATACATGTCCCCTGGTGCAGAACCCGGGTTCCCAAACCCTTTTTAGGACAATAACATGCATAATAGTTGTTATAATTAGCACTTTAGAATTCGAACGTTCGCATCCATTGTATTTAATAGGGTTCTAATGTTCGTTCGAACTTCCGGTCCGTTCGCGGGTTCTGGTGCGAACCGAACCCGGGGGTGTTCGGCTCATCACTAATCCTGATTGCTTTTACAGTGCCTTGAAAAAGTATTCATACCCCTTGACATTTTCTACATTTGGTGGAAAAGGGGGCTGAATACAAATGCCCCCCCACACTTTTCACATATTTATTTGTATCATTTATAATTTTCCTTCCACTTCACAATTATGTGACACTTTGTGTCGGTCCATCACATACAATCCCAATAAAATACATTTACGTTTTTTGTTGTAACATGACAACATGTGTGAAATTTCAAGGGGTATGAATACTTTTTCCAGGCTCTGTATGTACAGTTGTACTAACACATGTCAAAGTGGGCTTAGGCATTTAAATTTGTTTTACCTCTAGGCAGGAAAGGGTTAATAATATCTTTTTTGTGCCCGGAGTTCCGCTTTAATGTTTTTTTTTTTAATAAATAGATAACTTGATGTTTTTATAATATCTCTATAATTCTTCTTTATGGATAAGATGTCATTCTGCTGTTTTGTACACATAATAAAATGATGATTTTTTCCCCTGTATTTGCAGCTAAGCCGGGGGATGAGCTGAAGGTGGAGCAGGCTGTGAAGGATTTCAGGTCGTTAAGTTTACCCATCATGAGGAACATGGGGGCCGCCTCCACCTTTATCTTCAACCCTCCGAACGAGAGGGCCGACCAGTCGCCATTCCGGAAGGAGAACTCCGACATCTTGGTAAGTCACACACTCCCGGAAATTCATATTATTGAGGCGCCTTATGGAACGCGCCTGGACTGGAACACTGGCAAAGGCGGCAATTGCTAGAAGGAGAGTTCTGCTTTAACCCTTTCAGGAGTAAGCCTATTTCTGCCATTTGGTGTTTAGAAAATTACTTAGAACCCCCAAACATTATATATATATCTTTATAAAATGGCGATTGTTGCAATATTTTATGTCACGCGGTATTTGTGCAGCGGTGTTTTTATTTTTTATTTTTTCTATTTCTTTTTATTATTGATAATTTTCTTAGATACAAAGAGTTTTAAATTTTTACAAAGTTCTTTTCAGTATGCATTGATTCATTCTCGTTATTCAGTAAACAAAATATACAAAATCTTGATCAGTATCTATTATCTACTCTATCATAAAAACAGAATGCCGTATAGCATTCACCTACATATGTGTACTACTATCTTTCATGCACTTTCATTCCAACATTCATTCATCCAAGGGAAATAGAAAAAAAAACACATAAAAAGGGGGCGGGGGAAAAAAACCCCTTAGGCCCCTTTCACACGGACGGCCCGGTTTAGGTCCGCCTGTCAGTTTTTTAGGCGGACCTGAACGGATGCTCCATGTCCTCCTATGGAGCCACGGATGTCAGCGGAGACATGTCCGCTGACATCCGACACGCTCCGATCCGCCAAAGTGTGACGGAGGAAAACCCTATTTTTCCATCCGTCTGCGGATCGGATCGGATGACAACGGACTCTACGGTCCGTCGTCATCCGATCCCCCATAGGGGAGAGCGGCGCTCTGACAGGGCGGTCCCTGCACAGTGTGCGGGGACTGCCCAGTCATCCGCCGGCTCAGTGGGGATCAGCGGAGCGATCCCCGCTGAGCAAGCGGAGGTTCATGGAGCGGATCATGACTGATCCGTCCCGTGTGAAAGGGGCCTTATTCTCTCTCCCAATCTTTTCCATTTATTTGTTAATGCTTTCCTTTTATACATATTATTTCATTCTGTTTGAGGACCGAAATTCATCCCATTTTAGCCATATTGCTGGCATTTGGCTTTCTATGTATCCTTCTTCTCTTATCTGTCTTTCCATATATTGTATTTCGTTCATTTCATATATCCATTCTCCTATACTTGGGCTTTTATTTTCTTCTCCAGTTGCGAGCTATTATTATTCTGGCTGCCGAGGTCACATGATGAAAAATATCATTCTTAATGCTCATTATTGATTCTGGCATCATAGAGAACAATGAGGTATCTATGTTTAAGTTCCTCTCTATTCCCGACACTTTCTGATCTATCTCATGAACATTATTCCAGAAACCCTTCACCATATGACATCCATACCAAATGTGATCCATGGTCCCCCCTTTCTATCTGACATCTCCAGCACATATCTGTCTGCTCGCTATTTATTTTATTTAATGCTACAGGGCTCCAATACCATCTCATTGCTATTTTGTAATTCCTCGCTTGATATTTATTCGCTATGGATGTCTTATGAATTATTTTCTCCCATTCTGTCTCTGATATTAAGCTCCCTATCTGTGGTGTTTTAAACGCGACTTTTTGGGAAAATAACTTTCATGAATTAAAAAAAAATGAAAAAGTAAAGTTAGCCCAATTTTTTTGTATAATGTGAAAGATGATGTTACGCCGAGTAAATGGATACCTAACACGTCATGCTTTATAATTGCGTACACTCGTGCAATGGTGATAAACTACGGTACCTAAAAATCTCCATAGGCGACGCTTGAATTTTTTTTTTTGCGGGTGCCAGGTTAGAGTTAGAGGTACAGAGGAGGTCTAGGGCTAGAATTATTGCTCTCGCTCTGACGATCGCGGCGATACCTCACATGTGTGATTTGAACACCGTTTACATATGTGGGCGCGACTTCCGTATGCATTTTCTTTGCTGTGCGAGCTTAACTTTTTTATTCCTATTTATTTTATTTATTTTTACACTAATAAATTGTTTGTTTTTTTTAAATAAAAAAAAATTTGATCACTTTTATTGCTGTCACAAGGAATGTAAACATCCCATGTGACAGTAATAGACGGTGACAGGTCCTTTTTATGGAGAGATCTGGGGTCTATAATGAATGGAAATATCCCTTGTGACAGTAATAGGAGGTGACAGGTCCTCTTTATGGAGGGATCTGGGGTCTTTAATGAATGTAAACATCCCGTGCGACAGTAATAGACGGTGACAGGTCCTCTTTATGGAGAGATCTGGGGTCTTTAATGAATGTAAACATCCCATGTGACAGTAATAAGTGGTGACAGGTCCTCTTTATGGAGAGATCTGGGGTCTATAATGAATGTAAACATCCCATGTGACAGTAATAGACGGTGACAGGTCCTCTTTATGGAGAGATCTGGGGTCTATAATGAATGTAAACATCCCATGTGACAGTAATAAGTGGTGACAGGTCCTCTTTATGGAGAGATCTGGGGTCTATAATGAATGTAAACATCCCATGTGACAGTAATAAGTGGTGACAGGTCCTCTTTATGGAGAGATCTGGGGTCTATAATGAATGTAAACATCCCATGTGACAGTAATAAGTGGTGACAGGTCCTCTTTATGGAGAGATCTGGGGTCTATAATGAATGTAAACATCCCATGTGACAGTAATAGGCGGTGACGGGTCCTCTTTATGGAGAGATCTGGGGTCTATAATGAATGTAAACATCCCATGTGACAGTAATAAGTGGTGACAGGTCCTCTTTATGGAGAGATCTGGGGTCTATAATGAATGTAAACATCCCATGTGACAGTAATAGGCGGTGACGGGTCCTCTTTATGGAGAGATCTGGGGTCTATAATGAATGTAAACATCCCATGTGACAGTAATATGTGGTGACAGGTCCTCTTTATGGGAGGGATCTGGGATCTACAAGACCCCCCCATCCCTCCTTTACACTTCAAAGTATTCAGATCGCCGAAAACGGCCATTCTGAATGCTGTATTTTTTTTTAAAATCCGGCGCCATTGGCAGCCAAGTAAACAGGAAGTGACGTTGTGACGTCGCTTCCGTGTTTACATTCAGGAGACTGGCAAAAAGCCATTTACGGCTTCATGCCAGTCTGACACAAAGGCGCCGGAAGTGACGGATCGTTTCTCGGGTCTCCCGGTGGGACGGGAGGCCCGGTCATGGAGGGGGGGGGGGGGGGGGGGATATGTTGCCTCCCGCTCTTCCGGTATAACAAGCTTCTAGCCGCATCGGTTGTTATGCCTGGATAGCCAATCGCTGGTTCTAAACAATGGTAGCAGGATCATGCCTGCAGCTGCAGATCATCCCGGTATAACCCCTGAAAGCCGAGGACACATACTTGCGTACGCTCGGTGGGAAAGGACATCAGAAGCTGATGGGGGGGGGGGGGGGGGGATTGCGGTTTTGTGACACCGTTGAATCCTTTTACTTCTCACGAGGAAGCGGAAACAATCTGATAAATTAGAATTCCAGGTCCCCGGGGGCCGGCAGCTCGTGGATCCGTGGGGTTATGGCGGATACCTCCTGGATATATGGCAAGATATTAGAATTTTTGTTGGGCATTAAAAAAACGCGGCAAAATCGTGGCAAAAATGCACTACGCGTTTCTCTGCAGCTTTTCCATTGCAGGCTATTGAACCAAAAACACACCGTTTGGCTTTTAACCACTTCAGCCCCGGACCATTTGGCTGCCCAATCACCGGCCTATTTTTTGCAATTTGGCACTGACAACTGACAATTTAACTGACAATTGCGCGGTCGTGCGACGTGGCTCCCAAACAAAATTGACGTCCTTTTTTTTCCCACAAATAGAGCTTTCTTTTGGTGGTATTTGTTTTTATTTTTTGCGCTATAAGCAAAAATAGAGCGACAATTTTGAAAAAAAAGCAATATTTTGTACTTTGTGCTATAATAAATATCCCCAAAAAATAAAAATAACATTTTTCCTCAGTTTAGTCCGATACATTTTCTTCTACATGTTTTTGGTAAAAATAAAATCGCAGTAAGAGTATATTGATTGGTTTGCGCAAAAAATTATAGCGTCTACAAAATAGGGGATAGTTTTATGGCATTTTTATTAATATTATTTTTACCAGTAATGGCGGCGATCAGCGATTTTTATCGGGACTGCGACATTATGGCGGACACATCGGACACTTTTGACACTATTTTGCGACCATTGTCATTTATACAGCGATCAGTGCTATAAAAATGCACCGATTACAGTAAAAATTATACTGGCAGGAAAGGGGTTAACCACTAGGGGGCGATCAAGGGGTTAAATGTGTCCCAGGGAGTGATTCTAACTGTAGGGGGGATGGGCTAAGTGTGACACGACAGTGAGACGATCGTGGGCACCTGGCGGACATTGAGCCAGCGGGCACTCTCACGGAGCATGCGGCGGGGAGCGTGCACGCGCCGCACGGCAGCAAATTCAAAGGACGTACAGGTACGTCCCTTTGCGCAGCTGTGGCATTCTGCCGATGTAAATGTATGTGCGGCGGTCGGCAACTGGTTAAAAACGGTCCCTGACCCTTTCCAAAAATTCAGCGGCTGGAAAAAGCACAGATGCGAACGTGTCCCATAGGAAACCATGTTAAATGGACTTCCAAAAATGCATAGGTGTGAACCATCGGGTTGAGGTCAGGGCTCTGTGCAGGCCAGCCAAGTTCCTCCACCCCAAACTGGCTCATCCATGTCTTTATGGAACTTGCTTTGTGCACTGGTGATGGAGTTGCCACATTTTCTTCAAGCCAAATCCGAACGAGCGGCACAGGGCAATTTTCTCCTGTAGTATACACTATAGAATTATAAAGACCTGGGACACCTTTGTGCTCCCCAAGGAGGGTAGTAATGTGGCACGCGTAGCGATCTGCAACAAACAGTAGGTGACCCCAGGGTGAGGGAAAGACTATAAAATTGCTCTTGCTGACATCATTGCTCCACCCCCTAGTGATGCCGGACCTGCCCCCAGACAGCCGCCCACAGCTCCCGGACGGCGACAGATTTGTGTGTGGCTATCAGTTACCTGAGGAGCATAGGTGTGCGCAGCCTATTGAATTAGGGTGTGCACTCCACAGGTTAAACAAACGCATTGTACTGATCACTCACTGTGTTCATTCAGAAAGGGAAGGGGCCCTTAAATTACATATTTACAGGCTACTTCCCCCACTCATTCTAAAAACATCACCCGTGCGTTCCCACCGCAGCAGCCGGTGAGAGAGAAGAGGAAGGAAGTTGGCAGCACTGGGGAGGGGAGCCAGGGCAGTAGAGGGAATTAGCGATGCTCGGGGTCATTGGCACACCCTGTGCACACGCCAGGGCCTGCTCAGAATAATGTGTCCGGGTTTTAGGCAGACTGAAACCCAGATATGTAATTCAAAACATGGACTGTCCAGGTGAATCCCAGACAGGTGGCAACCCTAACTGGTGGGCAGTCATGTTGGAACAGGAAGGGGCCGTCCCCAAACTCCTCCCACAAATTTGGGAGCATGAAATTGTCCAAAATGTCTTGTATGCTGACGCCTTAAGAGTTCCCTTCACTGCCACTAAGGGGCCAAACCCAACCCCTGAAAAACAACCCCCACACCATAATCCCCCCTCCCCCCCACACCATAATATCCCCTCCCCCACACCATAATCCCCCCTCCCCCCTCCACACCATAATCCCTCCTCCCCCCACACCATAATCCCTCTCCCCCACACCATAATCCCCCCTGCCTCCCACCATAATCCCCCCTCCCCCCCACACCATAATATCCCCTCCCCCACACCATAATATCCCCTCCCCCACACCATAATATCCCCTCCCCCACACCATAATCCCCCTCCCCCCACACCATAATCCCCCTCCCCCCACACCATAATCCCCCCTCCCTCCCACCATAATCCCCCTCCCCCCCACACCATAATATCCCCTCCCCCACACCATAATCCCCCTCCCCCAACACCATAATCCCCCTCCCCCACACCATAATCCCCCCTCCCTCCCACCATAATCCCCCCTCCCCCCCACACCATAATATCCCCTCCCCCCACACCATAATATCCCCTCCCCCACACCATAATATCCCCTCCCCCCACACCATAATCCCCCTCCCCCCACACCATAATCCCCCTCCCCCCACACCATAATCCCCCTCCCCCACACCATAATCCCCCTCCCCCCACACCATAATCCCCCTCCCCCCACACCATAATCCCCCCTCCCTCCCACCATAATCCCCCCTCCCCCCCACCATAATCCCCCTCCCCCAACACCATAATCCCCCTCCCCCACACCATAATCCCCCTCCCCCCACACCATAATATCCCCTCCCCCCACACCATAATATCCCCTCCCCCACACCATAATCCCCCCTCCCCCCTCCACACCATAATCCCTCCTCCCCCCCACACCATAATCCCCCCTCCCTCCCACCATAATCCCCCCTTCCCCCCACACCATAATATCCCCTCCCCCACACCATAATATCCCCTCCCCCACACCATAATCCCCCCTCCCTCCCACCACACCATAATCCCCCTCCCACCACACCATAATCCCCCCTCCACCCCCACACCATAATCCCCCCTCCACCCCCACACCATAGTCCCCCCTCCCACCACACCATAATCTCTCCCCCCCACACCATAATCCCCCTCCCCCCACACCATAATCCCCCCTCCCTCCCACCATAATCCCCCCTCCCTCCCACCACACCATAATATCCCCTCCCCCACACCATAATCCCCCTCCCCCACACCATAATCCCCCCTCCACCAAATGATTTGGACCAGTGCACAAAGCAAGGTCCATAAAGACATGGATGAGCGAGTTTGGGGTGGAGGAACTTGACTGGCCTGCACAGAGTCCTGACCTGAATTTCATAGAACACCTTTGGAATGAATTAGAGTGGAGACTGCGAGCCAGGTCTTCTCGTTCAACATCAGTGCCTGACCTCACAAGTAGAAGAATGGTCAAACCTTCCCATAGACACCCTCCTAAACCTTGTGGACGGCCTTCCCAGAAGAGTTGAAGCTGTTATAGCTGCAAAGGGCGGAGCCAACTCAATATTGAACCCTCCGGACTAAGACTGGGATGTCATTAAACTTCATGTGTGTGTAAAGGCAGGCGTCCCAATACTTTTGACTATATATTTTTTGCTGGAAATGAGATTACGTGGCAGAACAAAGCCCTTGTGTCCTCCCATAGCTGTGCTAATCCATAATTATTACCCCCTCCCCCCCCTGATCGGTTAATTGTGCTGTAAATTCCGTCGGCAGACCCCCGGCTTGGCGTCGGCGTATTTTTAGAAGACGTGGAAAGTGGGGCCGGCATTTCAATTTGTTTTCTTTTGTAAATAATTCTAAGGAAAGCTGAACACCTACCTGATGAAATGAGTGGGGAGGACGCATGGGAACGTCGGGCTGGAGAACAGAACGATCGGGGGAGGGGGAGGGGCGGCTAGAAGCCACGGATACACGAAAGGCTCGCGCCGCCGTATCGGCACTCCTGGGGGGTGGAATAGAGAAAGGTGGGAGGAGCTTTGTTCTGGGAATCGATCACAAGCCTCCGTTCGTTTGCCTGTCACAGATGTCTTCACCCCTTAGCAGTGCTGGGCACTCCGTCTGATTTCTTCTATAATGTCTTATACAGCAGAACAGGTTTTCTGGCTTGGAAGGGCTGCCAGGTAGCAGCAGAGTTGGGCACACCGGGAAGAAGACTCGGGGCGCACACCGGGAAGAAGACTCGGGGCGCACATTATTATTACAGGCATGTAAGAGGGGCTTTGCAATTGGCTAGATTTGGTACAAGTTCCTCCCACTGTCCTCCCCTGCTGAGGCCGAACCATTCGCCAGCTTGTGCCCCTTCATCCTCCCCTGCTGAGGCCGAACCCTTCGCCCACTTGTGCCCCTTTATCCTCCCCTGCTGAGGCCGAACCCTTCGCCAGCTTGTGCCCCTTCATCCTCCCCTGCTGAGGCCGAACCCTTCGCCAGCTTGTGCCCCTTCATCCTCCCCTGCTGAGGCCGAACCCTTCGCCAGCTTGTGCCCCTTCATCCTCCCCTGCTGAGGCCGAACCCTTCGCCAGCTTGTGCCCCTTCATCCTCCCCTGCTGAGGCCGAACCCTTCGCCCGCTTGTGCCCCTTCATCCTCCCCTGCTGAGGCCGAACCCTTCGCCCGCTTGTGCCCCTTCATCCTCCCCTGCTGAGGCCGAACCCTTCGCCCACTTGTGCCCCTTTATCCTCCCCTGCTGAGGCCGAACCCTTCGCCAGCTTGTGCCCCTTTATCCTCCCCTGCTGAGGCCGAACCCTTCGCCAGCTTGTGCCCCTTCATCCTCCCCTGCTGAGGCCGAACCCTTCGCCAGCTTGTGCCCCTTCATCCTCCCCTGCTGAGGCCGAACCCTTCGCCAGCTTGTGCCCCTTCATCCTCCCCTGCTGAGGCCGAACCCTTCGCCAGCTTGTGCCCCTTCATCCTCCCCTGCTGAGGCCGAACCCTTCGCCAGCTTGTGCCCCTTCATCCTCCCCTGCTGAGGCCGAACCCTTCGCCAGCTTGTGCCCCTTCATCCTCCCCTGCTGAGGCCGAACCCTTCGCCAGCTTGTGCCCCTTCATCCTCCCCTGCTGAGGCCGAACCCTTCGCCAGCTTGTGCCCCTTCATACCAATGGCCTCCACACGACCCGCCATTGTCCTTTACATCCCCAAAGGAAGGAATGTCCATGCAGAAAGTGGCGGCTGCACTGATGGAATTCTGGAAATGGCAGAACAGTCCCATCAAAGGGACTTACATTGCAGAGTCACTTGGCAAAACACAGTCAATCGCATTTAGTGGACGGTCCGCAGCAGTCACATGTGAAAGCATATGTAGCACCTTTCTTTACAGTCTTTCCCTCACCCTGGGGTCATTAGTACTCACAGGACTGTGCTCTCTGTAGTCACCTCCTCCATAGGCACACCTCTCCCGGGACCTTTCAGGACGCAGTCTCACTCAGGGAGCTCTTGGCCTGGCCTTAATGGCTTTTTGCAATCTCCCCACCCCACCTTCACAAGGAACAGAGACAACAGCCAGCTCTTCCTGGGTGCAGGTCTACTCCTACTCCAGTGCACAAAGCAAGGTCCATAAAGACATGGATGAGCCTCGGGTTGAGGTCAGGACTCTGTGCAGGCCAGTCAAGTTCCGCCACCCCAAACTCGCTCATCTATGTCTTTATGAACCTTGCTTTGTGCTCTGGTCCAGATCATTTGGTGGAAGGGGGATTATGGTGTGGTGGAGGGGGGATTATGGTGTGGGGGGGGATTATGGTATTGTGGTTGGGGGGGGGATTATAGTATGGTGTGGGGGGAGGGGGATTATGGTGTGGGGGGAGGGGGGATTATGGTGGGGGGGAGGGGGGATTATGGTGGGGGAGGAGGGGGAATTATGGTGAGGGGTTGTTTTTCAGGGGTTGGGTTTGGCCCCTTAGTTCCAGTGAAGGGAACTCTTAAGGCGTCGGCACACCAAGACATTTTGGACAATTTCATGTTCCCAACTTTGTGGGAGGAGTTTGGGGACGGCCCCTTCCTGTTCCAACATGACTGCCCACCAGTTAGGGTTGCCACCTGTCCGGGATTCACCTGGACAGTCCGGGTTTTGAATCATGTGTCTGGGTTTCAGCCTAAAACCCGGACACATTATTCGGAGCAGGCTGTGGCTCCTCAAGTAACTGAGATAGTTGCACACAAATCTGTCGCCATCCGGGAGCTGTGGGCGGCTGTCTGGGGGCAGGTCCGACATCACTAGGGGGAGGAGCAATGATTTCAGCAAGAGCAATTTGGCCACACCTACTGTTAGTCACAGATCGATGTGCGCGCCAAATTACTACTCTCTTTGGGGAGCACAAAGGTGTCCCAGGTCTTTTATAATTCTATAGTATAAAATTAAATATATTGCACAACCCTGTAAAAGGCAAAACAAAGTGCCAAACAAAATATTGATGACCTGAAAAAAAGTGCAACTATGTGAATATACACTTGAAAAAGTCCAATTACTGATGCTGCTCCAGCAGCATACACATGAAAAGTTCAAAAGAAAAAATCCATAGAAAAAATGCCACCAAAGTGTGTAAAAACACCAAAGTGTATAAAAAGGACAGCAGATATGGATCTTCAAACATGGGTATAGACTTCAGCGGCAAAGAATGTATACACAGGAGGCTTACCAGAACAGATGGGTCCCTATTACGGGGACCAAACGGGCTCAGCAAAGAAAACCGATCAAGGTGTCAGCGATGTGATCCTATGGGTCCTCGCTCAGCTCCAGCACCTGTCAGCAAACGTTGGTACTCCCCACAGTTGTGTAAACACTCGTCCAGCGTGATGTTTTATTCAGAAGGAAAGATAATAAAGAGGCTTCATGGTGTAGATTTGTTTAAAAAGACAAATACCCTTTATTGCAATATACGGGTAAATAGACGTCCATACACGATAAAAACAAACGTTTCAAAAAGGCACTGCAACCCCGCCAGGCGTCAGCCAATCAGCTGGGGGCATGGTGACGTCAGGGTCCTGAGCTCCACCCTACGCTGCGTTTCTCCGTAAGAGGCGTCGCCTCCTTTCCCAGACGACGCCTCTTACGGAGAAACGCAGCGTAGGGTGGAGCTCAGGACCCTGACGTCACCATGCCCCCAGCTGATTGGCTGACGCCTGGCGGGGTTGCAGTGCCTTTTTGAAACGTTTGTTTTTATCGTGTATGGACGTCTATTTACCCGTATATTGCAATAAAGGGTATTTGTCTTTTTAAACAAATCTACACCATGAAGCCTCTTTATTATCTTTCCTTCTGAATAAAACATCACGCTGGACGAGTGTTTACACAACTGTGGGGAGTACCAACGTTTGCTGACAGGTGCTGGAGCTGAGCGAGGACCCATAGGATCACATCGCTGACACCTTGATCGGTTTTCTTTGCTGAGCCCGTTTGGTCCCCGTAATAGGGACCCATCTGTTCTGGTAAGCCTCCTGTGTATACATTCTTTGCCGCTGAAGTCTATACCCATGTTTGAAGATCCATATCTGCTGTCCTTTTTATACACTTTGGTGTTTTTACACACTTTGGTGGCATTTTTTCTATGGATTTTTTCTTTTGAACTTTTCATGTGTATGCTGCTGGAGCAGCATCAGTAATTGGACTTTTTCAAGTGTATATTCACATAGTTGCACTTTTTTTCAGGTCATCAATATTTTGTTTGGCACTTTGTTTTGCCTTTTACAGGGTTGCGCAATATATTTAATTTTATGCATATGTGTTTTTGGCTGAGTATTCCAGCTAAAGGTTTATTTGCAGCACCAGTCATATTCTTATTTAATTTTGTGTGCTAGTTTTTTGTTATATCACTTATGCACACACGTTTTCTTTTGCCATTGTTTTTACAATACAACCTGCACCTATTGTATTCACACTCAGGATATGTTTTGTTTTTAGCACAGGGAGTTAGCGCGGATAAACCCCCCCCCCCTTTCACATCTATAATTCTATAGTGTATACTACAGGAGAAAATTGCCCTGTGCCGCTCGTTCGGATTTGACTTGAAGACAATGTGGGAACCCCATCACCAGTGCACAAAGGTCCATAAAGATATTGATGAGCGAGTTTGGGGGGGAGGAACTTGACTGGTCTGCACAGAGTCCTGACCTCAACCCGGTAGAACACCTTTGGGAAAAATTAGAGCGGAGACTGCGAGCCAGGCCTTCTCATCCAACATCAGTGCCTGACCTCACAAATGCGCTTCTGGAAGAATGGTCAAACATTCCCATAGACACCCTCCTAAACCTTGTGGGACGGCCTTCCCATAGACACACCCCTAAACCTTGTGGACGACCTTCCTATAGACACTCCCCTAAACCTTGTGGGTGGCCTTCCCATAGACACACCCCTAAACCTTGTGGACGGCCTTCCCATAGACACACCCCTAAACCTTGTGGACGGCCTTCCCATAGACACACCCCTAAACCTTGTGGACGGCCTTCCTATAGACACTCCCCTAAACCTTGTGGACAGCCTTCCCATAGACACACCCCTAAACCTTGTGGACGGCCTTCCCATAGACACACCCCTAAACCTTGTGGACGGCCTTCCCATAGACACACCCCTAAACCTTGTGGACGGCCTTCCTATAGACACTCCCCTAAACCTTGTGGACGACCTTCCCATAGACACTCCCCTAAACCTTGTGGACGGCCTTCCCATAGACACACCCCTAAACCTTGTGGATGACCTTCCCATAGACACTCCCCTAAACCTTGTGGACGACCTTCCCATAGACACTCCCCTAAACCTTGTGGACGGCCTTCCCATAGACACACCCCTAAACCTTGTGGACGACCTTCCCATAGACACACCCCTAAACCTTGTGGACGGCCTTCCCATAGACACACCCCTAAACCTTGTGGACGACCTTCCCATAGACACTCCCCTAAACCTTGTGGACGGCCTTCCCATAGACACTCCCCTAAACCTTGTGGACGGCCTTCCCATAGACACACCCCTAAACCTTGTGGACGGCCTTCCCATAGACACACCCCTAAACCTTGTGGACGGCCTTCCTATAGACACTCCCCTAAACCTTGTGGACGGCCTTCCCATAGACACAACCCTAAACCTTGTGGACGGCCTTCCCATAGACACTCCCCTAAACCTTGTGGACGGCCTTCCCATAGACACACCCCTAAACCTTGTGGACGGCCTTCCCATAGACTCTCCCCTAAACCTTGTGGACGGCCTTTCCATAGACACACCCCTAAACCTTGTGGACGGCCTTCCCATAGACACACCCCTAAACCTTGTGGACGGCCTTCCCATAGACACACCCCTAAACCTTGTGGATGGCCTTCCCATAGACACACCCCTAAACCTTGTGGACGACCTTCCCATAGACACTCCCCTAAACCTTGTGGACGGCCTTCCCATAGACACACCCCTAAACCTTGTGGACGGCCTTCCCATAGACACACCCCTAAACCTTGTGGACGGCCTTCCCATAGACACACCCCTAAACCTTGTGGACGGCCTTCCTATAGACACTCCCCTAAACCTTGTGGATGGCCTTCCCATAGACACTCCCCTAAACCTTGTGGACGGCCTTCCCATAGACACTCCCCTAAACCTTGTGGACGACCTTCCCATAGACACTCCCCTAAACCTTGTGGACGGCCTTCCCATAGACACTCCCCTAAACCTTGTGGACGGCCTTCCCATAGACACACCCCTAAACCTTGTGGACGACCTTCCCATAGACACTCCCCTAAACCTTGTGGACGACCTTCCCATAGACACTCCCCTAAACCTTGTGGACGGCCTTCCCATAGACACTCCCCTAAACCTTGTGGACGGCCTTCCCATAGACACACCCCTAAACCTTGTGGACGGCCTTCCCATAGACACACTCCTAAACCTTGTGGACGGCCTTCCCATAGACACACTCCTAAACCTTGTGGACGGCCTTCCCATAGACACTCCCCTAAACCTTGTGGACGGCCTTCCCATAGACACACTCCTAAACCTTGTGGACGGCCTTCCCATAGACACTCCCCTAAACCTTGTGGACGGCCTTCCCATAGACACTCCCCTAAACCTTGTGGACGGCCTTCCCATAGACACTCCCCTAAACCTTGTGGACGGCCTTCCCATAGACACTCCCCTAAACCTTGTGGACGGCCTTCCCATAGACACACCCCTAAACCTTGTGGACGGCCTTCCCATAGACACACTCCTAAACCTTGTGGACGGCCTTCCCAGAAAAGGTGAAGCTGTTATAGCTGGAAAGGGCGGGGCCAACTCAATATTGAACCCTCCGGACTAAGACTGGGATGCCATTAAAGGTTGTGTGTGTGTAAAGGCAGGCGTCCCAATACTAGAGGTCGGCCGATAAGGGTTGTTCTCTGGCTGATGCCGATATTTATAAATCGGGGCGGCCGATGGCCGATACATGTTGCCGATTTTTTGCGGCCGATTTTTTTTTTTTCCTTCATCTCATAAAAATCTAGGGTGGAGAGGTGGGCAGCCTATCAGTGTCCATCAGTGCCACCTCATTGGTGTCCATCAGTGCAGCTCACCAGTGCCCACCAGTGCTCACAAGTGCTCACCAGTGCCAAGCTCACCAGTGCCCACTAATGCTCACCAGTGCCAAGCTCACCATTGCCAAGCTCACCTGTGCAAAGCTCATCAGTACCCAGCTCACCAGTGCCAAGCTCATCAGTGCCCACCAGTGCCCAGCTGTCATTCACTGCCACCTTATCAGTGCCCACCAGCGGCGCGCTCCCGGCTCCATTCTGTCCCCTCGCATGGTAAAAGACTGCTCCATTCGTCCCCTGAAGTGCTGCGCGCCCTGCCTCCAGACTACAAACCCCACAATGCAGCGCGGCCGGGAACAGCCAATCGGCGGCCGCCGCTGCCGACTTCCTCCACTGGGGAAAAAAAAAATCAGCAGGCAGCGGCCGTGATAGCAGCCGTTTAGAATAGACGGTGGGTGGGCGGCCGGGGGGGGGGGTATTTCCCCCCAGCATGCCCCTGCCTCAGATCCTTAACAAATCGGCCTCTTTTACATAATAATCGGCCGATTTCTTTAAAAAGGCGAAATATCGGCCGACCTTTCCCCAATACTTTTGGTAATATGGTGTATGTGGTGGCTTCATATTCCAAGGCCATGTCTTTAAATGCTGTCCCTGAAAGTTGGGGGCTGGGTAGAAGTAGCCTCAGTTGATCTATCGGGCAGCCATTTCCCCTCTCTGTACTCGTATTGGCTTATTTCCTGCTGTCTAGCATTGAGTAAACAGTTGTGTCGGAGAGTTCCTTCCCCATCGGGTCAATAGGAAGATGTTGGATCCCCTCCAGAAGAACAGGAACTGCCCCCGTCCTCGGCCTTGACAGTCAGTTCAAAGAGCCCCTCACCGCGCCGTCCAGCCAGGAACTCCGTCGGCTTTCATGACCCCAAGCTGGGCGGCTTCACCGATTTGGACTTTACATTTCGGCATTATTTGAAAAGCTGACAACTCAAGACGACCTCGGCCCTGTTCTGGCAAACGCAGCAGGATGTGCCGGCCTTCCATGATGGGGAAACGTGAATAAAGCCCTTGACTATCACTCCAGAGGGTGTAATAATGTGTCAGAAGAACACGAGAATGGGGCACCTAGCCATGCTGTATCTACGATGGTTCAATGGCTGGTGCCATGGCATTGGTCAGGGGTCTCCAAACTTTCTAAGCAAAGGCCCAGTTTAAGTTTCTGGCTTTAGAGGGGGGGGGGGGCAGACTGGGGCCAGTGGGAGTAAAAAATGCCCTGGCATCAGCTCCCTATCATTGGTATCAGTGGGAGGAATTGTCCCCCATAATTGGTGTCATTGGGAGGAATAGTGCCTCATCATTGGTGTCAGTGGGGGGGGAATATTGCCCCATCATTGGTGTCAGTGGGAGGAATAGTGCCCCATCATCGGTGTCATTGAGAGGAATAGTGTCCCATCATTGGTATCAGTGAGAGGAATAGTGCCCCATCATTGGTATCAGTGGGAGGAATAGTGCCCCATCATTGGTGTCAGTGGGAGGAATAGTGCCCCATCATTGGTATCAGTGAGAGGAATAGTGCCCCATCATTGGTATCAGTGGGAGGAATAGTGCCCCATCATTGGTGTCAGTGGGAGGAATAGTGCCCCATCATTGGTGTCAGTGGGAGGAATAGTGCCCCATCATTGGTGTCAGTGGGAGGAATAGTGTCCCATCATTGGTGTCAGTGGGAGGAATAGTGTCCCATCATTGGTATCAGTGAGAGGAATAGTGCCCCATCATTGGTATCAGTGGGAGGAATAGTGCCCCATCATTGGTGTCAGTGGGAGGAATAGTGCCCCATCATTGGTGTCAGTGGGAGGAATAGTGCCCCATCATTGGTGTCAGTGGTAGGAATAGTGCCCCATCATTGGTGTCAGTGGGAGGAATAGTGTCCCATCATTGGTGTCAGTGGGTGGAATAGTGTCCCATCATTGGTGTCAGTGGGGGGAATAGTGTCCCATCATTGGTGTCAGTGGGAGGAATAGTGTCCCATCATTGGTATCAGTGGGAAGGAATAGTGCCCCATCATTGGTGTCAGTGGGAAGGAATAGTGCCCCATCATTGGTGTCAGTGGGAAGGAATAGTGCCCCATCATTGGTGTCAGTGGGAGGAATAGTGCCCCATCATTGGTGTCAGTGGGAGGAATAGTGTCCCATCATTGGTGTCAGTGGGAGGAATAGTGCCCCATCATTGGTGTCAGTGGGAGGAATAGTGTCTCATCATTGGTGTCAGTGGGAGGAATAGTGCCCCATCATTGGTGTCAGTGGGAGGAATAGTGTCCCATCATCGGTGTCAGTGGGAGGAATAGTGTCCCATCATTGGTGTCAGTGGGAGGAATAGTGTCCCATCATTGGTGTCAGTGGGAGGAATAGTGCCCCATCATTGGTGTCAGTGGGAAGGAATAGTGCCCCATCATTGGTGTCAGTGGGAAGGAATAGTGCCCCATCATTGGTGTCAGTGGGAGGAATAGTGTCCCATCATTGGTGTCAGTGGGAGGAATAGTGCCCCATCATTGGTGTCAGTGGGAGGAATAGTGTCCCATCATTGGTGTCAGTGGGAGGAATAGTGCCCCATCATTGGTATCAGTGGGAGGAATAGTGCCCCCTCATTGGTGTCAGTGGGAGGAATAGTGCCCCATCATTGGTGTCAGTGGGAGGAATAGTGCCCCATCATTGGTGTCAGTGGGAGGAATAGTGTCCCATCATTGGTATCAGTGGGAGGAATAGTGCCCCATCATTGGTGTCAGTGGGAGGAATAGTGCCCCATCATTGGTGTCAGTGGGAGGAATAGTGTCTTGCATCAGTGGGAGGAAAAGTGCCCCATCATTGGTATCAGTGGGAGGAATAGTGCCCATCATTGGTATCAGTGGGAGGAATAGTGCCCCATCATTGGTGTCAGTGAGAGGAATAGTGCCCCATCATTGGTGTCAGTGGGAGGAATAGTGCCCCATCATTGGTGTCAGTGGGAGGAATAGTGCCCCATCATTGGTGTCAGTGAGAGGAATAGTGCCCCATCATTGGTGTCAGTGAGAGGAATAGTGCCCCATCATTGGTGTCAGTGGGAGGAATAGTGCCCCATCATTGGTATCAGTGGGAGGAATAGTGCCCCATCATTGGTGTCAGTGAGAGGAATAGTGCCCCATCATTGGTATCAGTGGGAGGAATAGTGCCCCATCATTGGTGTCAGTGAGAGGAATAGTGCCCCATCATTGCTATCAGTGGGAGGAATAGTGCCCCATCATTGGTATCAGTGGGAGGAATAGTGCCCCATCATTGGTGTCAGTGAGAGGAGTAGTGCCCCATCATTGGTGTCAGTGAGAGGAATAGTGCCCCATCATTGGTATCAGTGGGAGGAATAGTGCCCCATCATTGGTGTCAGTGGGAGGAATAGTGCCCCATCATTGGTATCAGTGGGAGGAATAGTGTCCCATCATACCGTAGGTATATGTCGGCCGCTTTAAGAGCTATAAGGGGCGCGCATGCTCCCGCGGCACGATGCCGATGCACGTAGCCGCCGACCCGCGATCACTCCTCAGAGAGCCAGAACGGGGATCTGTCAATGTAAACAGACAGATCTCCATTCTGACCGGGGAGGAGAGACAGGTCTGCTGTTCCTAGTGATCAGGAACAGCGATCTCTCTCCTCCTCCAGTCAGCCCCCTCCCCCCACAGTTAGAAACACCTCCCAGGGAACATTTAACCCCTTGATCACCCCCTAGTGTTAACCTCTTCCCTGCCAGTGACATTTATACAGTAATCGGTGGATATATTTTTCTAAATACTTTTTGGTAAACAAAATCGCAATAAGCGTATATTGATTGGTTTGCGCAAAAGTTATACTGTCAACGAAACAGGGGATAGATTTATGGCATTTTTATTATTATTTTTTTACTAGTAATGGCGGCGATCAGCGATTTTTAGAGGGACTGCGACATTGCGGCAGACATATCGCTGTATAATTGTCACTGGTCCCAAAAAAGTGTCTGATCTGTCCGCCGCAATGTCGCAGTCCCGCTAAAAATAGCTGATCGCCGCCATTAGTAGTAAAAAAAATAATTATAATAAAAATGCCATAAAACTATCCCCTATTTCGTAGACAGTATAACTTTTGCCCAAACCAATCAATATACGCTTATTGCGTTTTTTTATTTATTTTTTTACCAAAAATATGTAGAATACGTATTGGGCTAAATTGATGAAGACATTTGTTTTGGTTTTTTTTAATTTATTTTTTGGATATTTATTATAGCAAAAAGTTAAAAATATATATATATTTTTAAAAAATTGTCGCAGTCCCGCTAAAAACCACTGACCGCCGCCATTACTAGAAAAAAATAAAATAAAAATGCCATAAATCTTTCCCCTATTTTGTAGACAGTTTAACTTTTGCGCAAAACAATCAATATACGCTTATTGCGATTTTTTTTTTTTTTTTTTTACCAAAAATATGTAGAAGAATACGTATTGGGCTAAATTGATGAAGACATTTTTTTTTTTTTTTGGGATATTTATTATAGCAAAAAGTTAAAAATATTTCGTTTTTTTTTTCAAAATTGTCGCAGTCCCGATAAAAACCGCTGATCGCCGCCATTACTAATAAATAATAATAATAAAAATGCCATAAAACTATCCCCTATTTTGTAGACGCTATAACTTTTGCGCAAGCCGATCAATATTGCTAATTTTTTTAAACAAAAATATGTAGAAGAATACGTATTGGGCTAAATTGATGAAGAATTTTGTGTTTTTTGGGGATATTTATTATAGCAAAAAGTCAAAAATATAGTTTTTTTTGCAAAATTGTCGCTCTTCTTTTTTTTTATTTCAATTTTTTTGTTAATAGCGCAAAAAATAAAAACCGCAGCGGGGATCAAATAGCACCAAAAGAAAGCTCTATTTGTGGGGAAAAAAGGACGATAATTTTGTTTGGGCACAGCGTCGCACGACCGCGCAATTGTCAGTTAAAGCGACGCAGTGCCGAATCGCAAAAAAAATGGCCTGGTCATGAAGGGGGTAAATCCTTCCCGGGGCTGAAGTGGTTAAGAATCATTCCACGGCTCTTATAGGAATACATATGGAAATGGAAGGTGTTGAGTGCGTTGGGTTGGCGGTTGGTATTGCGGCGTGTCCCGTATACGCGGTTTGATCATTTCATCGCGTTCTGATCCAGTGCCAGCTCATTCCTCTGCAGATATACCGGCACTGCGCTCTCATGTTCAGATCAGCCCAAGTTATTAGTCTGGACATTCTTCCCGGCGTTGCTTTGTGTGTTTTGGCAACACCTCATTATTATTCCTGACACATTTCACGCCGGACAGTTTCATCAGCGCCGAGCAGTAAATGACAGCGGGGAAAAATATTTCCCTTCCCTGAAGACACAAAGCTTAAAGCGGTATTAGCCCCAAAACCGAAAATGGAATATATTGCGGCTTTCGCATCATTCGATGTGGCGGCTCCTATACCCGGAATTGGAAGAACTTTATCTGGGCGCTCCAACGTCAGATTTGGGCCCCAACGTACCGGCCAGTAAGGAAAGAGTTTGACTACGACTAACAAATTATTATCTTTGCACCTTAAAGCGGTATTAACCCCAAAACCGAAAATGGCATATATTGTGGTTTTCGCATCATTCGATGTGGCGGCTCCTATACCCGGAATTGGAAGAACTTTATCTGGGCGCTCCGACGTCAGATTTGGGCCCCAACGTACCGGCCAGTAAGGAGAGAGTTTGACTACGACTAACAAATTATTATCTTTGCACCTTAAAGTGCTATTACATCCAAAAACAAAAATGTATTATATTGCAGCTTTCCAATCATTGAATGTGGTGGCTGCATTCGTTTTCTTTTTTGTCTTTGTTCTCCTCTGTTTTCACCTGTTGATTTGGCTAGTAACACACCTCCTGTATTAGGCTAGGTTCACACCTGTGCGGGTGGTGTCCCGCTGTGGGACCCGCACAAATTCCCGCAGCTGCAACCACCCGCGCAGCGAAAACGCAGTTAATCCTAATGGCACGCCACCCCCGCACTGGAAATCGCACCCGCACCTCGGTTCCCATGCGGCCTGCGATTTCCAATATAGTGCAGGGACTGATTTCTTTCGTGTTGCGGGGCACGGCAGCCCTTTCAAATGAATGGGCTCTCATGCTCGCGTAAAACCACGGCCTGCACAGGTGTGAACCTGGCCTTAGAGCGCCCCCATTCTGGATGAAGGAGCACAGGAGTTGGTGAGGGGCCACCGGACAAACCCCACTACTCCTACTAATGGAGAACCATAGTGTTGGATTAGGACACAGGGCAGGCTCCTATACCCGGAATTGGAGGGACTTTATCTGGGCGCTCCAACGCCAGATTTGGGCCCCAACGTACCGACAAGTAACGAGAGTTTGACTATGACTAACAAATTATTATTATTATTGCACCTTAAAGTGTCACATATTAGATGTCATATATTGCAGATTACCAATCATTAGATGTGGTGGCTGCATTCGTTGTTTTGTTGTTTGTTTTTTTTGTCTTTCACCTGGTAATCTGGCCAGTAACTCGCCTCCTGTATTAGAGCACTCCCCACTCTGGATAAAGGAGCACAGGAGGCATCTTTGGGCAGCAGCATTGTCAGTCTGGGGGGGGGGGAGGGGAGTGTTAGATGTACTATCTGACTTAAATACACTAACAAACTGAAGCCAAACTCCAGCTAATATTTTATAAGCATAAACATATATAATGAATAAAATCCGACATTAGCGGCCCTCAAATTCAAACTGTATGAAGTCCGTATCAATCCATCAATATAATCAGATTTGTGGATGTGATGAAACCACAGATCAAAGTCCGTCCATGTATTCCATGTGCGGTACTTATCCGAACTGGTTAACCGTCACCACACCTCGTGAGATCCCCCCTCTATGGTAGTGAGCTCACCGGATGAACAATAACCGTCACCACACCTCGTGAGATCCCCCCCCTCTATGGTAGTGAACTCACCAGATGAACAATAACCATCACCACACCTTGTGAGATCCCCCCTCCCCCTCTATGGTAGTGAACTCACCAGATGAACAATAACCATCACCACACCTCGTGAGATCCCCCCCCCTCTATGGTAGTGAACTCACCGGATGATCAATAACCGTCACCACACCTCGTGAGATCCCCCCCCCCTCTATGGTAGTGAACTCACCGGATGATCAATAACCGTCACCACACCTCGTGAGATCCCCCCTCCCCCTATATGGTAGTGAACTCACCAGATGAACAATAACCGTCACCACACCTCGTGAGATCCCCCCCCCTCTATGGTAGTGAACTCACCGGATGATCAATAACCGTCACCACACCTCGTGAGATCCCCCCCCCTCTATGGTAGTGAACTCACCGGATGATCAATAACCGTCACCACACCTCGTGAGATCCCCCCCCTCTATGGTAGTGAACTCACCGGATGATCAATAACCGTCACCACACCTTGTGAGATCCCCCCCCCTCTATGGTAGTGAACTCACCGGATGATCAATAACCGTCACCACACCTTGTGAGACCCCTCCCCCCTCTATGGTAGTGAACTCACCGGATGATCAATAACCGTCACCACACCTCGTGAGATCCCCCCCCCTCTATGGTAGTGAACTCACCGGATGATCAATAACCGTCACCACACCTTGTGAGATCCCCCCCCCTCTATGGTAGTGAACTCACCGGATGATCAATAACCGTCACCACACCTTGTGAGACCCCTCCCCCCTCTATGGTAGTGAACTCACCGGATGATCAATAACCGTCACCACACCTCGTGAGATCCCCCCCCTCTATGGTAGTGAACTCACCGGATGAACAATAACCGTCACCACACCTCGTGAGCTCCCCCCCCCTCTATGGTAGTGAACTCTCCGGATGATCAATAACCGTCACCACACCTCGTGAGATCCCCCCCCTCTATGGTAGTGAACTCACCGGATGAACAATAACCGTCACCACACCTCGTGAGATCCCCCCCCTCTATGGTAGTGAACTCACCAGATGATCAATAACCGTCACCACACCTCGTGAGATCCCCCCCCCCTATGGTAGTGAACTCTCTGGATGATCAATAACTGTCACCAGACCTCGTGAGATCCCCCCCTCCCTCTATGGTAGTGAACTCACCGGATTACCAATAACTGTCACCACACCTTGTGAGATCCCCCCCTCTATGGTAGTGAACTCACCGGATGAACAATAACCGTCACCACACCTTGTGAGATCCCCCCCCCCCCCTCTATGGTAGTGAACTCACCGGATGATCAATAACCGTCACCACACCTCGTGAGATCCCCCCCCCCTCTATGGTAGTGAACTCACCGGATGATCAATAACCGTCACCACACCTTGTGAGACCCCTCCCCCCTCTATGGTAGTGAACTCACCGGATGATCAATAACCGTCACCACACCTCGTGAGATCCCCCCCCTCTATGGTAGTGAACTCACCGGATGATCAATAACCGTCACCACACCTCGTGAGATCCCCCCCCCCTCTATGGTAGTGAACTCACCGGATGATCAATAACCGTCACCACACCTTGTGAGACCCCTCCCCCCTCTATGGTAGTGAACTCACCGGATGATCAATAACCGTCACCACACCTCGTGAGATCCCCCCCTCTATGGTAGGGAACTCACCAGATGATCAATAACCGTCACCACACCTCGTGAGATCCCCCCCCCTATGGTAGTGAACTCTCCGGATGATCAATAACCGTCACCACACCTCGTGAGATCCCCCCCCCCTATGGTAGTGAACTCTCCGGATGATCAATAACCGTCACCACACCTCGTGAGATCCCCCCCCTCTATGGTAGTGAACTCACCGGATGAACAATAACCGTCACCACACCTCGTGAGATCCCCCCCCTCTATGGTAGTGAACTCACCAGATGATCAATAACCGTCACCACACCTCGTGAGATCCCCCCCCCCCTATGGTAGTGAACTCTCTGGATGATCAATAACTGTCACCACACCTTGTGAGACCCCCCCCCCCTCTATGGTAGTGAACTCACCGGATTACCAATAACTGTCACCACACCTTGTGAGATCCCCCCCCCTCTATGGTAGTGAACTCACCAGATGAACAATAACCGTCACCACACCTCGTGAGATCCCCCCCCTCTATGGTAGTGAACTCACCGGATGATCAATAACCGTCACCACACCTCGTGAGATCCCCCCCCCTCTATGGTAGTGAACTCACCGGATGATCAATAACCATCACCACACCTCGTGAGATCCCCCCCCCTCTATGGTAGTGAACTCACCGGATGATCAATAACCGTCACCACACCTCGTGAGATCCCCCCCCCTCTATGGTAGTGAACTCACCGGATGATCAATAACCGTCACCACACCTCGTGAGATCCCCCCCCCTCTATGGTAGTGAACTCACCGGATGATCAATAACCGTCACCACACCTCGTGAGATCCCCCCCCCTCTATGGTAGTGAACTCACCGGATGATCAATAACCGTCACCACACCTCGTGAGATCCCCCCTCCCCCTCTATGGTAGTGAACTCACCAGATGAACAATAACCGTCACCACACCTCGTGAGATCCCCCCCCTCTATGGTAGTGAACTCACCGGATGATCAATAACCGTCACCACACCTCGTGAGACCCCCCCCCTCTATGGTAGTGAACTCACCGGATGATCAATAACCGTCACCACACCTCGTGAGATCCCCCCCCCTCTATGGTAGTGAACTCACCGGATGATCAATAACCGTCACCACACCTTGTGAGATCCCCCCCCCCTCTATGGTAGTGAACTCACCGGATGATCAATAACCGTCACCACACCTTGTGAGACCCCTCCCCCCTCTATGGTAGTGAACTCACCGGATGATCAATAACCGTCACCACACCTCGTGAGATCCCCCCCCCCCTCTAGTAGTGAACTCACCGGATGATCAATAACCGTCACCACACCTTGTGAGACCCCTCCCCCCTCTATGGTAGTGAACTCACCGGATGATCAATAACCGTCACCACACCTCGTGAGATCCCCCCCCTCTATGGTAGTGAACTCACCGGATGAACAATAACCGTCACCACACCTCGTGAGCTCCCCCCCCCTCTATGGTAGTGAACTCACCGGATGATCAATAACCGTCACCACACCTCGTGAGATCCCCCCCCTCTATGGTAGTGAACTCACCAGATGATCAATAACCGTCACCACACCTCGTGAGATCCCCCCCCCTATGGTAGTGAACTCTCCGGATGATCAATAACCGTCACCACACCTCGTGAGATCCCCCCCGTATGGTAGTGAACTCTCCGGATGATCAATAACCGTCACCACACCTCGTGAGATCCCCCCCCTCTATGGTAGTGAACTCACCGGATGAACAATAACCGTCACCACACCTCGTGAGATCCCCCCCCTCTATGGTAGTGAACTCACCAGATGATCAATAACCGTCACCACACCTCGTGAGATCCCCCCCCCCTATGGTAGTGAACTCTCTGGATGATCAATAACTGTCACCACACCTTGTGAGACCCCCCCCCCCTCTATGGTAGTGAACTCACCGGATTACCAATAACTGTCACCACACCTTGTGAGATCCCCCCCTCTATGGTAGTGAACTCACCGGATGAACAATAACCGTCACCACACCTCGTGAGACCCCCCCCCCTCTATGGTAGTGAACTCACCAGATGATCAATAACCGTCACCACACCTCGTGAGATCCCCCCCCCCCCTATGGTAGTGAACTCTCTGGATGATCAATAACTGTCACCAGACCTCGTGAGATCCCCCCTCCCTCTATGGTAGTGAACTCACCGGATTACCAATAACTGTCACCACACCTTGTGAGATCCCCCCCCTCTATGGTAGTGAACTCACCGGATGAACAATAACTGTCACCACACCTTGTGAGACCCCCCCCCCCCTCTATGGTAGTGAACTCTCCGGATGATCAATAACCATCACCACACCTTGTGAGATCCCCCCCCTCTCTATGGTAGTGAACTCACCGGATGATCAATAACTGTCACCACACCTCGTGAGATCCCCCCCCACCCTATGGTAGTGAACTCACCAGATGAACAGTAACCGTCACCACACCTCGTGAGATCCCCCCCCCTCCCCTCTATGGTAGTGAACTCACTGGATGATCAATAACCATCACCACACCTCGTGAGACCCCCCCCCTCTATGGTAGTGAACTCACCAGATGAACAATAACTATCACCACACCTCGTGAGATCCCCCCCCCCTATGGTAGTGAACTAACCGGATGAACAATAACCATCACCACACCTCGTGAGATCCCCCCCCCTCTATGGTAGTGAACTCACCAGATGAACAATAACTGTCACCACACCTTGTGAGACCCCCCCCCCTCTATGGTAGTGAACTCACCGGATGAACAATAACCGTCACCACACCTCGTGAGATCCCCCCCCCCTCTATGATAGTGAACTCACCGGATGAACAGTAACTGTCACCACACCTTGTGAGACCCCTCCCCCCCTCTATGGTAGTGAACTCACCGGATGAACAATAACCGTCACCACACCCTCGTGAGATTCCCCCCCCCCTCTATGATAGTGAACTCACCGGATGAACAGTAACTGTCACCACACCTTGTGAGACCCCTCCCCCCCTCTATGGTAGTGAACTCACCGGATGAACAATAACCGTCACCACACCTCGTAAGATCCCCCCCCCCTCTATGGTAGTGAACTCACCGGATTACCAATAACTGTCACCACACCTCGTGAGATCCCCCCTCTATGGTAGTGAACTCACCGGATGATCAATAACCGTCACCACACCTCGTGAGACCCCCCCCCCCCCTCTATGGTAGTGAACTCTCCGGATGATCAATAACTGTCACCACACCTTGTGAGATCCCCCCCTCTATGGTAGTGAACTCACCGGATGAACAATAACTGTCACCACACCTTGTGAGATCCCCCCTCCCTCTATGGTATTGAACTCACCGGATGATCAATAACTGTCACCACACCTTGTGAGATCCCCCCCCCCCCCTCTATGGTAGTGAACTCACCAGATGATCAATAACTGTCACCACACCTTGCGAGATCCCCCCCCCTCTATGGTAGTGAACTCACCGGATGATCAATAACTGTTACCACACCTTGCGAGACCCCTCCCCCCCTCTATGGTAGTGAACTCACCAGATGATCAATAACTGTCACCACACCTTGCGAGATCCCCCCCCCCCCTCTATGGTAGTGAACTCACCGGATGATCAATAACTGTCACCACACCTTGTGAGACCCCTCCCCCCTCTATGGTAGTGAACTCACCGGATGAACAATAACCGTCACCACACCTCGTGAGACCCCCCCCCCCTCTATGGTAGTGAACTCACCAGATGATCAATAACCGTCACCACACCTCGTGAGATCCCCCCCCCCCATGGTAGTGAACTCTCTGGATGATCAATAACTGTCACCACACCTTGTGAGATCCCCCCCTCTATGGTAGTGAACTCACCGGATGAACAATAACTGTCACCACACCTCGTGAGACCCCCCCCCCCCTCTATGGTAGTGAACTCTCCGGATGATCAATAACCGTCACCACACCTTGTGAGATCCCCCCCCCCCCTCTCTATGGTAGTGAACTCACCGGATGATCAATAACCGTCACCACACCTTGTGAGACCCCCCCCCCTCTATGGTAGTGAACTCACCAGATGAACAATAACTGTCACCACACCTTGTGAGACCCTCCCCCCCCTCTATGGTAGTGAACTCACCGGATGATCAATAACTGTCACCTCACCTTGTGAGACCCCCCCCCCCCTCTATGGTAGTGAACTCACCGGATGATCAATAACTGTCACCACACCTTGTGAGACCCCCCCCCCCCCTCTATGGTAGTGAACTCACCAGATGAACAATAACTGTCACCACACCTTGTGAGACCCCCCCCCCCCCTCTATGGTAGTGAACTCACCGGATGATCAATAACTGTCACCACACCTTGTGAGACCCCCCCCCCCCCTCTATGGTAGTGAACTCACCGGATGATCAATAACTGTCACCACACCTTGTGAGACCCCCCCCCCCCCCTCTATGGTAGTGAACTCACCGGATGAACAATAGGTATTCTCCTGTGTTATCCATTTACACACACAGATCCACGGTCCTGCTCTGTTATCGGGCATTTGCTGGTCCCCGGTGGACATCGCGGCCTGCCGGGCACGCACATCGCCGGGAAGCCTAGGACTTTATATGACGCCCGCCCAGGATGGGAGATCCCTCCTGCGGACGTCATATTCTATGGGTGGGAAGGAAGTGGTAAAAAAAAAACAGACTTACTGGTTGGATCACCAGATAAAATAAAGGAAAGAAAGGCTAAAAAAAAACAAATGCAGCCGTCACATCTAAGAACGAGTAAGCTGCGATGTAATGTTTGCTTTCGGAACTTATACCACTTTAACCACTTGCCGACCGCCTACCACGTATTTACTGCCGCAGGTCGGTTCTACGTGAAATTTCGTACCCGTATGTCATTTCGTGCAATAGCCACTGGGTGGCGCACGCGCGCCACCGAAGGCGTGATTGCATGCTGATTGGACACAGGGGATGCCAATAAGCACGTCCGGCGAACCCGATGTCTGCCAGCCACCCGCGATCGTTCCCGGGAGAGGCAGAACGGCGATCTGACTGGGTAGAACATGGAGATCTTCATCCAGTCAGAGCACCTCCCCCCCCCCCCCCCAACAGTTAGTAAGCACCCCTTAGGGACACATTTAAACCTTTGACTGCCCCTGATGTTAACCCCTTCCCTGCCAGTGTCATTAGTACAGTGACCGTGCATATTTTTAGCACTGATCACTGTATTGGTGTCACTGGTCCCCAAAAAGTGTCACTTGGGGTCATATTTGTCCATCGCAATGTCGCAGTCCCGCTGACAATCGCTGATCGCCGCCATTACTAGTAAAAAAGAAAAAAAAATCCATAAATCTAACCCAAAGTTTGTAGACAGTATAACTTTTGCGCAAACCAATCAATAAACGCTTATTGGGATTTTTTTTTTTACCCCAAGTATGTAGCAGAATACGTATCGGCCTGAATTTATGAAGAAAATACAGTTTTTTTTTTTATTGGATGTTTTATAGCAGAAAGTAAAAAATATTGTTTTTTTTTTCTCAAAATTGTTGCTCCTTTTTTTGTTTATAGCGCAAAAAATAAAAACCGCCGAGGTGATCAAATATCTCCAAAAGACAGCTCTATTCGCGGGGGAAAAAAGGACATACATTTTATTTGTGTACAACGCCGCACGACCGCGCAGCTGTCAGTTAAAGCGTTGGAGTGCAGTATCGCAAAAAATGGCCTGGTCATTAAGGGGGTAAAACCTTCCGGAGCTGAAGTAGTTAAAGAACATCAGGTGAAAGCTTTCAGACAACCATGGCAAAAAGCAGCCTAACTTTTACCTTTGTCTGTATTCTATGTGATTTACGTGCAGCCGTATTCCAGAGAGCACCTCACATGTACGGTGGAAGGGTCTGCCTTCTGGAGCTTCTGCTGGTTGCACTCAGGATGAGGTTGCAAAACCGCGCCCCCTGCTGCTTATACACAGCGTAGAATGGGCGTATCACTCTGCACCCATTCCCTTCCACCAGTGCTCTGGCTTTCCATGGTTGCCATGGAGTGTGCATGCATAGCCAATCACTTACTCTCTAGCAGCTGTGAGGTGTTTTTATTGGCTATGGTTGGGTGGAGCGGGCATGTTGGAGCACTCTTCAGCCTTCTGGTTGGCAGCCATCGATCTGAAGCCTGATTGTGGCTCGCTATACCTCCCCCTCAATGGCATGGGGGGTGCTGCACCCAGGACGTCTGCCCCTCCTCCCCCCCCCCCAGATCACCAGGACCTCTTTACCACCTGTGACTGGGGATGAGCTTGCATTTGTTTGGTCCCGGGTTGAGGACCAAACTGGGAAGTCAGCTCTGATGTTCCACAGAGGCGGGGGGTGCTTGTGACATTAGCGACCTAATAGCGCCACATATGTTCCTTGGGCAGGACCACAGCCAAATGCAACCAGTTCAATTGTTCTGCAGTAAAAAATGTTCGGCAGTGTACACAGGGGTCAGTAGGGCAGTGTACACAGGGGTCAGAGGGGCAGGGCAGTGTACAGGGGTCAGTAGGACAGTGAACAGGGGTCAGAGGGGCAGGGCAGTGAACATTGGTCAGAGGGGCAGGGCAGTGTACAGGGGTCAGTAGGGTGGTGTACAGGGGTCAGAGGGGCAGGGCAGTGTACAGGGGTCAGTGGGGCAGGGCAGTGTACAGGGGTCAGTAGGACAGTGAACAGGGGTCAGAGGGGCAGGGCAGTGAACATTGGTCAGAGGGGCAGGGCAGTGTACAGAGGTCAGTAGGGCGGTGTACAGGGGTCAGAGGGGCAGGGACGTGTACAGGGGTCAGTAGGACAGTGAACAGGGGTCAGTAGGGCGGTGTACAGGGGTCAGAGGGGCAGGGCAGTCTATAGGGGTCAGAGGGGCAGGGCAGTGTACAGAGGGGCAGGGCAGTGTACAGGGGTCAGAGGGGCAGTGTACAGGGGTCAGTAGGGCAGTGTACAGGGGTCAGTAGGGGCATAGGATAGGGTCAGCAGTGTACAGGGGCTATTAGTTTGTAGGGCAGTATACAGTGGGTTATAGGGCAGTGTAGAAGGGTAATTAGGACAGACGACAGGGGGCAGCAGGGCAGTATGCAGTTTCTCAGCGGGGCAGTCTACAGGGCGTCAGAAGTGCAGAGGATAGGGTCAGCAGTTTGTAGGGCAGTGTACAGGGGCTATTAGTTTGTAGGGCAGTATACATTGGGTTATCAGGGCAGATGACAGGGCAGTGTACAGGGGGTCAGTAGGGCAGAGGATAGGGTCAGCAGTTTGTAGGGCAGTGTACAGGGCCTATTAGTTTGTAAGGCAGTATACATCGGGTTATCAGGGCAGACGACAGGTTATCAGGGCAGTGTACAGGGGGTCAGTAGGGCAGAGGATAGGGGTCAGCAGTTTGTAGGGCAGTGTACAGGGGCTATTAGTTTGTAGGGCAGTATACATTGGGTTATCAGGGCAGATGACAGGGCGGTGTACAGGGGGTCAGTAGGGCAGAGGATAGGGTCAGCAGTTTGTAGGGCAGTGTACAGGGGCTATTAGTTTGTAGGGCAGTATACATTGGGTTATCAGGGCAGATGACAGGGCGGTGTACAGGGGGTCAGTAGGGCAGAGGATAGGGTCAGCAGTTTGTAGGGCAGTGTACAGGGCCTATTAGTTTGTAAGGCAGTATACATCGGGTTATCAGGGCAGACGACAGGTTATCAGGGCAGTGTACAGGGGGTCAGTAGGGCAGAGGATAGGGGTCAGCAGGGGGCAGGTAAAGAAATAATAAATACAATTAATGAATTAACCCCTAACACTAACCCCTATCCCTCTAATAACAAAAAACCAAATGATGAACCATTATATTTTTCTCTATTGGCTAATGAAAAATTCCAAAGCGTAAAAATGCTTTAAAGACGCTGTACAAAAACACACAACAAAAGCTTTGACTTCTTAGGAAGACGTGCTGAAAATTGGAGGCCAGCAAGCAAGAAAAGCTTTATGTGGTGTTCATAGGTGAGTGGAGCCGGTAGGTAGCGAGCGCAGCGCCTATAAATAGACTCCTCTAATCCTCTTCAGGAAAAATGAAACTGTAAAAGCCGCATGTATTATAACCCGCCAGCGACGGCTCCCAGCCGCTCCCAATCTTTAATTAAACCGAAGATTATCACTGTGACTCATCAGCAGGACAGGCAGACTCGGCGTGAACCATATGGAGTCCTCTGTGCTCCACTGCCTCTGCTGGCTGGACAGAGAACTGCACAACACTGACAAATGCAAAAGACACAAAGTAATACAGATCAGTTTTTGTTAAAGGGTAACTCCACTTTTGTGGAAAAAGAATAGCAAATTAAAAAAAATATATATATATATAGCATATACAATTACTACATATATATTGTAATTGAATGTTATAAAAAATTCCCTTTTCTTTTCAATCTGCAGCCGCTGTAATTTTCTGTAAAATGCAATATGGCCGCCTGGAGGTGTTCTGTACACAGATGGTATACAGAGCACCTCCTGCTTGTGTGATTGGCTCACTGCACTAAGATACAAGTCAGATTTCAGGCATCCCCTGCAACAAAAATGTAATTTGAATAATAAAAAAGAGGGAGGACTCTTATGTGAAGAGGAAGGGGGGATGGGACACCTGAGGACTCTGATGTAAAGGGGGGGGCTTGGACTCTGATGTGAGGGGGGGACAGGACTGAGGACTCTGATGTAAAGGGGGGGAGACAGGACTGAGGGCTCTGATGTGAAGGGGGGGACTGAGGGCTCTGATGTGAAGGGGGGGATAGGACTAATGAATCTGATGTAAAGGGGGGGGTGAGGATTCTGATGTAAAGGGGGGATGAGGATTCTGATGTAAAGGGGGATGAGGATTCTGATGTAAAGGGGGGGGGGGTGAGGATTCTGATGTAAAGGGGGGGTGAGGACTCTGATGTGAAGAGGGGGACAGGACTGAGGAATCTGATGTAAAGGGGGGGGGTTAAGATTCTGATGTAAAGGGGGGGCTGAGGATTCTGATGTGAAGGGGGGACTGAGGACTCTGATGTGAGGGGGGCGCTGAGGACTCTGATGTGAGGGGGGGGGCTGAGGACTCTGATGTGAGGGGGGGGGCTGAGGACTCTGATGTGAGGGGGGGGCTGAGGACTCTGATGTGAAGGGGGGGGCTGAGGACTCTGATGTGAAGGGGGGGGGACAGGACTGAGGAATCTGATGTAAAGGGGGGGGGTTAAGATTCTGATGTAAAGGGGGGGCTGAGGATTCTGATGTGAAGGGGGACTGAGGACTCTGATGTGAAGGGGGGACTGAGGACTCTGATGTGAGGGGGGCGCTGAGGACTCTGATGTGAGGGGGGGGCTGAGGACTCTGATGTGAAGGGGGGGGGGGCTGAGGACTCTGATGTGAGGGGGGGGCTGAGGACTCTGATGTGAGGGGGGGCTGAGGACTCTGATGTGAGGGGGGGCTGAGGACTCTGATGTGAGGGGGGCTGAGGACTCTGATGTGAGGGGGGGGCTGAGGACTCTGATGTGAGGGGGGGGCTGAGGACTCTGATGTGAGGGGGGGGCTGAGGACTCTGATGTGAAGGGGGGGCTGAGGACTCTGATGTGAAGGGGGGGGGCTGAGGACTCTGATGTGAGGGGGGGGGCTGAGGACTCTGATGTAAAGGGGGGGCTGAGGATTCTGATGTGAAGGGGGGACTGAGGACTCTGAATCCTGTGTTTACAAGGAACATATTGATAGGAGGAGAGAGCAGAGTGAGAGAGAGATGAACCCATCAGTCTGCTGTGTCTCCTTTCACTGTCCAGTCACAGGCTGGGGGAGGGACAAGACTTGTGAGTGTTCAATTTGGCCTCCTGCCCTGCCAGAGAGGACTGTTCTATGTGACAGAGCTGTGTAAGTCGCAGGACTGGATGGACAGCTCTCATGTATGAATTGTATCTGTGCGTTTAGCTGTTTGTCTGGAGTTCAGCTCTAAGGAAGAACTTTTTTGGAAGTTCTCATTTCTGGAGAGGGGGAGTGGTCTATGACAGCGCGGTCACTGTGCTGGGAGTATGCAGGGAGCGCACCCTCAGCCCCCCATGGACACAATGAAGCCCCTCCTCTCTGCCGCCGCACTCCGCAATACCAAAGGTTAAGAAAGTATTTAGAAGGGCTATGGATTTCATTGAACCTCCAAGTGTGGGCTTGTAGTTTCGCAACAGCTGGGGGGCCGCCAGTTTGAGACCCCTGTTCTTAAAGCTTCATACACACGATCGGACTTCAAACCAACTGTTCCGTGGATTTTTGCTCCAAAGGGCGTTGTCAGTGAACTTCCTATGCATACAGATGGCAGGACAAACATGAACGCAGTGACGTAATTGACGTTTCAGCTCTTTAGCGACACCCTTTGGGTAACTTCTGCTATTGCTGGTTGATCTTTAGCATTGGTTCTGAGCATGCGTGTTTTTACTTTGGACTTAAAGTGGAAGTAAACCCTCCTATCATTTTCAGGCATGGAAGCTGCCATCTTGGCCTCTGTTTAATCTTCAACTGCCATGATGCTGCACATGTGATCAGTTATGACACCAGCCATTGGATGGTTTGACAGTTTGGTTGAGAGCACAACCAATGGGACAGTTGACATTCCCGGCATGCCGGGAATGTAACTTCTTTTTGAAACTGTTAAAATCAATGGGTTTACTTCCACTTTAAAGCAGAGCTCCGCCGAAAAAAAAATATTAAAAGCCAGCAGCTACAAATACAGCAGCTGCTGACTTTTAATAAATGGACACTTACCTGTCTAGGAGTCCAGCGACGTCGGCAGCAGAAGACGAGCAATCGCTCGTCACTCTGCTGCCCCCACCGCCATCCTCAGTGAGGGAATCAGGAAGAGAAGCGTTGCGGCGTCACTGCCCGGTTCCCTACGGCGCATGCACGAGAGGCGCTGCGCATCTTTCATTGGTCACCGTTTGTGTTCTGGGAGCTGAGTGTTTCCCAGAACACAACGGGGGGGGGGGGGACCAGGAAGTGACGCACTGCCCGCAGTCTACCCGCAGACTGTATGCACGGAAGTGGGTGCAAATACCTGTCTTAAGCCTCGTACACACGGTCGGACTTCAAACAAACTTTTCCGTGGATTTTTGTCCACACGGCAAGACTTTTCTGCAAACTTTCCCAAAACGTTCCCAACATCACCTGGTTTTTCAGCTCTTTTCCGCTCTTTACCGCCACCCTTTGGTCAACTTCTGCTATTGTTGGTTGATTTTAACATTGGTTCTGGGCATGCGTTTTTGTACTTCGAACAAAAGTCCGATGGATTTCTGTACACGTGATAGGACTTTGCTCCATCGGACTTTTGTTGCTGGAAAGTTTGCAGCGCGAACATTTGTCCGATGAAAACTGAAAAAGTTTGTCCTATGGAGCGCACATACGCTCGGATTTTTCTAAAAACTTGCTCATTTAGAAGCTTGTTGTCAAATAGTCTGACCGTGTGTACGGGGGCTTTAGTGTGAGCGCTGAAAGCTGAACATTGTCCTGGGCAGGAAGGGGGGGGGGGAGTGCCCGGTAAAGAAATGGTTAAAGGATAATTATACTTTTAGCACAACGATCCTTTAAATGCCCCCCCCCCCCCTCCTCCATGTCTTATACTGAAGCTGGCCACACACCAGGAGAAGAATTTCATTCTAAAAACGTTCGCTTTCTGAATGTTCGATCGTTTTTTACATGCAGGAGGGAAATTGCACAACTTTCTCAAACAAGGCGAGTTGATGGATAAGGATTGTACTGGTGAGATCTGTATCGGGATTATCTCTGCCGAGGTGCTCCAATAGATTGGTGACAATATGAGTCTGTTATTTAAACCTTGTCTGCAGTGCTGAAAGTCCCGCTAAACCCTCCTCATCATCTATTTATTGGACTTGTCCCTCATAAGTGGAAAATAACGCGCCCCCCCCCCCTGATAATTATTTGTGTAATCCCCATCACCGTATAATGTGTTTGTTTTTTAGTAGTCCAAGGACCCCGGAGTCCGGTCATTCATAATCCGACTCTGAATTCCAACTAAACACATAGAGGGGGTCAAAGAGCATGTCCAGTAGCCGGCCTGGACCATGGCGGCCCCTTGGGAAATTCCCCCCTCCCCAGCCTGTCTTCTTTATACTCCACAATAAACATTCCCCTCTGGGTGATCTTTGTACATTGCCGGTGTTCTGCCGAGCTGGTTCCGCCTATCGGTATGGTTCCGAGCTCGACTGCGCAGGCGCAATCCGAGGCAACGGAATTCTCAGCGAAGCAGCTGTAGACGTCTTATCGACCTAGTTCCCCTATAGATATGGTTCCGAGCGCGTCTGCGCATGCGCACTCGGAACACACGGAAATCTACGAACATCTACAGCTGTTCGTCAGCTGTAGACGCGCTCGCTCCCGAGCATACACGCCGCACAGCAAGGGGCGGGGGCGGACACTGGGACACACGCCGCTCCATAGGGCAGGATTAAAGTTGTTGATGGGCGACTGACACGCCGCTCTGTATTTTTGTCAATGTTGAGTGCCCGCAAGGGGCGGGGGCGGAGACTGGGACACGCCGCTCTATAGGGCGAGTGTTGTACATATAATTGTTATGCTGCCCTATAGAGCGGCGTGTCCCAGTCTCCGCCCCCGCCCCTTGCGGCCTCTCATGAACATTTTAAAAAATACAGCGGCGTGTCGTGTCCCATCAACTTGCTAGTCTCCGCCCCCGCCGCTTTCTTGTCGAGCTGATTCCCCTAGCATCGGGAGCGAGCGCGTCTAGAGCTGCTTCGCTCTGAGAATTTCGTTGCCTCGGATTGCGCCTGCGCAGTCGAGCTCGGAACCATACCGATAGGCGGAACCAGCTCGGCAGAACAGCGGGATTGTAACAAACTTTGTTGCAGATTTCGGTGAGATACTCCCAAAAAAGGAAATCATGTCTAAAGGGATGCAGACCCTGACACTTTCTTCATTAGGACCAGGGCTGCCATCAGGGGGGTACAGGCAGTACACATGTAAGGAGCCCGGAGGTCCCCAGGGGCCCGGATGGCAACCCCCCTTTTTTATTTTTACTTTTTTAAATAAAAAAATAAATAAAATGTCTTGTCCGCCAGCCAACCACCCCCCCCCCGCTTCTGAACTCGTGGCAACCTCCCACCCCCCCCACTTTCTTTTTCGTACATCACGGGACACAGAGCGACTTAGTCATTACTAATGGGTTATATAGATTACCTTCAGGTGCTGGCACTGGCAACTTCCAAACCGGAAGTACCCTCCCCTATATAAGCCCCTCCCATCCGGGAGCACCTCAGTTTTTTTGCCAGTGTCTAAGGTGTTGGCCAAAGAGTAACATGTGTTTTCACTGGGCTTGCGTACAGGTTCTTTTGGGCCTTAGTAAGCTGTTCCGAATCCCACCAAAAAAGCTTCATAGCTAAACGGTCGGTACCCGGGCCTTGCAGCAGAAGAGCAAGGTTTTGCCTGTAATGCCTCTCTTAGGAGGGCTGGACCCTGGGATCCAGAGCTCTGGTCATACCCACGACCAAGATGTTGTCTGTGCCAGGTGCTATACAGGTCCAGGGGAGTGGAATCCTTGGGAACCCGGTCCCTGAAGGTTTAATTACAATGCCTGCCGTGATAGGTGAAGTTTGGGCTTCTGTGGACCAAACAAAGTCCTGCGGCGGGGATCAGGTAAGTGGGGGCCCCCAGGAACTTGGTTCTATTGGGGGACCCCCAAGCCTAATTTGTCTTTCTGTCTGTTACCTAACGGTATTCCCGCTAATATCTGTGTATGCCTGTAACTACTGAAAATGTAAAATTTTAATAGTAGTCAAGAAAAAAATAAAAAAAGAGGACCGCGGTACCTGTGTTAAACCACTAGAGGCCGCTGTAGTCCATTTTTCTTGTCATATGGATCTTTGGTTTTCTCAAGTCAAAAGATCCAGGCAGTTGGTAAGTTTCTCTGTGGGAATCCACTTCCTCTGCCCTGTTGCTGCGCTCATCCACCGCACAGGCCCTCCGGCAAAAAGGGCCCTGGCTCCTAGTCCCTGTTTGATTTCGAAAAGGGCGCCAATGGCGCACGAGCGCGGGCGCGTGCACGCGCCTCCTATGAAAAAAAAGGGGCGGGGCGGGTGGATGACGCTCGATGTGTGCCACGGCGCTTCTGCGCATGTGCAGGCGTCCCAGCTTGTATAAAGACACAGTACAAGTGTCAGCTGGATGCAAACAGAGCTAGCAACAAACAGTGGCACACAGAGGCGGTTGATGCAGGCATCCCCATAGAAAGGCACTTTAGTGGACACCAGCTGGTATATAGCAGCAACTTTGTTAGACTATTACCAGCAAAAATTGGTGTATGACGACGGGAATACCTCAGCTTTGTGCTTAAAGGATATGTCGTCCAGACGCTCCGGAAATAGGTCTTCCAGGAAGCCAAAGGGGTCTCCATCGGGCTCTGAGGATATTGGGCATGCTTGCACTGCACCAATCTCCCCTGAGAATGCAGAGGTCAGTAGCCGTAGAAACCCCGCAGGAATGCCTGGTGCTGCGGCTGTCCCCAGTCCACCTGCTCCTGTATATATAACAGAGGAGGTTTTATCCTCAACTCTGGGAGGATTGGAAGAGAGATTAACAGCATTGATCGCTGCTTCCCTGTCACAGGAAAAGCGCGTCCGATCTCCGTCTCCTCCTTCAGAGTGCCTGTTAGTGGAGGAACAGCCCCACACAGAGATCGACCTACCTGAAGGGGATCAGGATGAGGTTGATTCAGTTATAGAGGAATCAACAGTGGAAGAACCTTTCTCAGCATCTCAGGCTGAAAGATTATGGGTTCAGTCTCTGACTAACATGGTCCGATCAGCATTTAAAATGCCTCTGGCGGAACCACCATCCACTACGGTTTCCTCGCTGGGGTCGCTAAAAGCTCCCCAGGCTGTCTGTTCCTTCCCAATCCACCCTTTATTAGAAGGGCTTATTTACCAGGATTGGGAGCATCCTGATAAAATATTTGCTCCCCCCAAGAGATTTCCGGTGATCTATCCCATGGAGGATAAGTTCATAAAAAAATGGAGGGTCCCTACAGTGGACGCAGCCATCTCTTCTGTGAACAAATCACTGACATGTCCAGTAGATAATGTTCCAATGTTCAAAGACCCAATAGATAAAAAATTGGAGTCTTTACTAAAATCTGCTTTCTCTACAGCAAGCATGGTGACACAACCTGCGGTAGCAGCGATTGGAGTCTGCCAAGCGGTGAAAGATCAGTTGAAACAAGTCTTAAGGGACTTACCAGATCAGCAGGCTCTTGCCCTAGCTGACCTGCCTAGAGCCTTGTGTTTTGCGGTGGACGCCATAAAGGATACAATCCAACAGGCCTCCCGCTTTACGCTGTCTGTAGTACATATGCGTAGGCTTCTATGGCTCAAAAACTGGTCTGCTGAAGCTCCCTGTAAAAAACTGCTGGTTAGCTTCCCATTTCATGGAGAACGCTTATTTGGAGAAGATCTGGACAAATATATCCAGAAAATTTCTGCCGGTAAAAGTTCACTCTTACCGGTTAAGAACAAGGGTAGAAGTCTTTCTTTTAAGAGGCCTACTTCTCCAGTCCCGGGCACATCGGCTGTGAAGCAGTTCCGACGGCCTCCGCGGTCAAATTCAGGGGGCAGAAATCAGGGACAATCACAGGGTAACAAGAAGCCCTGGATCAAGAGAGGTACAAAACCTCCCCCCAAGGCATGAAGCGTTGCCCCCACTCAATCGGGTGGGGGGAAGACTTCAGTTGTTCACAGAGACCTGGCGGGACACCATCAGAGACAGATGGGTGCTCTCCGCAGTAAGTCTGGGATACAAGCTGGAGTTAAAAGGCACTCCTCCTGCCCAATTTATGAGGTCAAACGTGCCAAGAGATCCCCAGAAGAGAGGATCCCTCCTTCTGGCACTAGAACAACTATTGCTCCAAGGTGTAATCATGAAGGTTCCCCTGGAAGAAAGCGGATTCGGGTTTTACTCGAACCTTTTCACAGTCCCCAAACCAAATGGGGATGTGAGGCCCATATTAAATCTAAAAGGGCTAAACAAGTTCCAAAATATCAGGACTTTTCAGATGGAGTCGATCCGATCGGTGGCCACCGCCCTACAAGGGCAGGAATGGTTAGCCTCGATCAACATAAGGGATGCTTATCTGCATATTCCCATCTTTCCGGCCCACCAGAAATTTCTACGCTTTGCAGTAGAAGGGCGCCATTTTCAGTTCAGAGCCTTACCTTTCGGTCTGGCCACAGCACCACGAGTGTTCACAAAAATTCTGGCCCCATTATTGGCCAATCTAAGAACACAGGGTGTAACGATAATGGCATATCTAGACGACCTGCTACTAATAGACCACTCAGTGGAAAAGCTGGAAGTAGCTATTCACAAGACAATCAAGTATCTGGAATATCACGGTTGGATTATCAACCGGGACAAGTGAGCTCTAAGACCAGTCAAAAGTCTGGAATACTTGGGGCTAAGGCTGGATTCAAATCAGAGAAAGATTTTCTTACCTCCAAGAGAAGGTGTCGTCTTTGAAAGATTGACCCACTTAGTGGGTACAAAAAGAAAACCATCCATACGCCTCTGCATGAGGCTGCTGGGAAAAATGGTGGCTTCATTCGAAGCGGTACCCTACGGTCAATTCCATTCAAGGAATTTGCAAAGGGCCATACTGTCAGCCTGGAACAAAAAAGTTCAGGCTTTAGACTTACCAATGTCCCTGTCCCCTTCCGTTCGCAAGAGCCTCCATTGGTGGTTGGTGCCCCAGAATCTGGAAAAAGGGAAACCCTTCAGTCCGGTTTCTTGGAAGGTGGTCACTACAGATGCCAGCCTCATAGACTGGGGGGCAGTACTGGAGCAATGGTCTCTCCAGGGCAAGTGGTCAGAAGCAGAAAAGGCCCTGCCCATCAATCTCTTAGAGATACGAGCAGCCCGGTATGCCCTAGTAGCACGGACATCCAAACTCCAAGGGTCCCCTGTCAGAATTCAATCAGACAATGCCACAGCAGTGGCATATATCAATCACCAGGGTGGCACCAAAAGTCGTGCAGCCCAGAAGGAAGCAAATTGCATCCTGGAGTGGGCAGAAAAATATGTCCCAGCCATATCCGCGGTTTTCATCCCAGGAGTGGAAAATTGGAGAGCGGACTTTTTAAGTCGCCAACAATTATGCCGGGGGAATGGTCTCTTCACCTCGAGGTTTTCCAGGCAATATACCAGCGGTGGGGAACAACGGATGTAGATCTGCTAGCATCCAGATTCAACGCAAAGGTGGACAGATTTGTGTCTCGCACAAGGGATCCTCTAGCGTGCGGCTCGGATGCCCTAGTGTTCCCTTGGGATCAGTTCAAGCTGATATATGCATTCCCACCGCCACAATTGTTACCGCGATTACTCCGCAGAATCAGGGTAGAAAAGAAACCAGTGATTCTGGTGGCTCCAGCGTGGCCCCGAAGGGCATGGTACGCGGAGATTGTAAAAATGTCAGTGAGGAGTCCTTGGACCCTCCCACATCGTCCGGACCTGCTGTCGCAGGGACCGATATACCACCCTTCCTTACCAGCCCTAGGTTTGACGGCCTGGCTATTGAAGCCCACATTCTGAAAAAGAGAGGGCTCTCTAATTCTGTGGTATCTACCATGATCAATGCCAGGAAGCCGGTATCCAGGCAGATCTACTATAGAATCTGGAAGGCGTACATCGCCTGGTGTGAGGCCAAGAAATGGCATCCACGTAAGTACGTAATAGGGAGGATTTTGGACTTCCTACAGTGGGCTGTAGATAGGAAGCTGGCCTTGAGTACTATCAAGGGTCAGATTTCGGCCTTGTCAATATTTTTTCAAAGGCCCTTGGCTTCGCATTCACTAATCAAAGCTTTCATACAAGGAGTGATGCGTATTAGCCCTCCGGTTAGTATTCCCATATGTCCTTGGGACTTAAACCTGGTTCTGTCAGTTCTACAGAAACAACCGTTTGAACCATTGCAACACATTTCCTTGGTTCTTCTCACCAGGAAATTGATTTTCTTAGTAGCCGTTTGTTCGGCTAAAAGAGTGTCGGAATTAGCCGCCTTGTCCTGTAAGGAGCCATATCTGGTTGTCCATAAGGATAGAGTAGTGTTACGTCCTCATCCAGCCTTTCTTCCTAAGGTGGTATCGAGGTTTCATTTGAACCAAGATGTGGTTCTTCCTTCTTTTTTCCCCAAACCTAGCTCGGTAGAGGAAAAGTTATTACATTCTTTGGATGTAGTAAGAGCAGTTAAAGCTTATCTAAAAGCCACTGCTCAGATTCGCAGAACGGATACTTTGTTTATTCTGCCGGAAGGCCCTAAAAAGGGTCAGGCAGCATCAAAATCTACTTTAGCCAAGTGGATTCGACAGGTCATAATGCAAGCCTATGGCTTGAGAAAGAGACCGCCTCCGTTCAAAGTTAGAGCGCACTCCACGAGAGCAGTTGGAACTTCATGGGCAGTGCATCACCAGGCCTCCCTGGCTCAAGTCTGTAAGGCCGCAACATGGTCTTCAGTACACACGTTTACTAGGTTCTACCAGGTGGACGTTAGAAGTCAGGAGGATGTCGCCTTTGGGCGCAGTGTGTTGCAGGCCGCAAAAGATCCTCATGCCTGATGGCGCCCAGCTTATGTATCCCTCCCCTCATTTGGCATTGCTTTGGGACGTCCCATTAGTAATGACTAAGTCGCTCTGTGTCCCGTGATGTACGAAAAAGAAAAAGGGATTTTTATAACAGATCGGATGGGAGGGGCTTATATAGGGGAGGGTACTTCCGGTTTGGAATTGGCCAGTGCCAACACCTGAAGGTAATCTATATAACCCATTAGTAATGACTAAGTCGCTCTGTGTCCCGTGATGTACTCCAAGAAAAGGATTTTACAGGTAAGCTGTTATAAAAATCCCTTTTTCCTCAACTTGCGTCAACCTCCCACCCCCCCGCTTCCCAACCCTGCGGCAACCTCCCACCCCCCCCCCCCGCTTCTCAACTTGTGGCAACCTCCCAGCCCCCACTTCTCAACCAACTTGCGGCAACCTCCCACCCCCCCCCCCACTTCTCAACTTGTGGCAACCTCCCACCCCCCCGCTTCTCAACTTGTAGCAACCTCCTACCCCCCCGCTTCTCAACCAACTTGCGGCAACCTCCCACCCACCCCCCTGCTTCTCAACTTGTGGCAACCTCCCACCCCCCCGCTTCTCAACCAACTTGCGGCAACCTCCCACCCCACCGCTTCTCAACTTGTGGCAACCTCCCACCCCCCCGCTTCTCAACCAACTTGCGGCAACCTCCCACCTCCCGCTTCTGAACTTGCGGCACCCCCCAGTTTTCAATTAGCGGCGGCACCCCCTGCTTCTCAATCAATTTGCGGCAGCCCCCCCCCCCAGCTCTCAATTTGCGGCAGCACCCCCCCCCCCCCCATGGTTCTCTGCTCCAGGGGTCCCATGCCTGAAGCTGTGTAAGGGGCCCAAAAATTCCTGATGGCGGCCCTGATTAGGACCCTGCAGGTGCTGGAGCTGATTGATTATAAATCACTTCCATTCATTCACTTTGCACATGGGACACATTTGTTATTTTGAAGAAATAGCGGTGCAATATGGCCATCTGGAGGCATTCTGTATACAGATGGTATAAAGAGTGCCCCCCCCCCCCCCACAGATATACAATTTCCTGCTTGTGTGATTGGCTCACTGAATTTTTCCCAGAAGTCTGCACTAAGATACAAGTCATATTTTGGGCATCCCCTGCAACAAAAATTACATTTTTAGTGAGATAAATTACATTTAATTTTTTTTATATTTTTTTTATTAAAAAAAAAAAACATTTAAAGTGCAAAGAGTCATTAATTAATTCAACTAAATATACAAAAATTTATTTTTGGTTAGATACCTTTTTTTTATATAAAATGTAATAAAAAAACAATATAAAAAAAAAAATATTATAAAATATAAAAAAACAAAAATAACATTTAAAGTGCAAAGAGACATTAATTAATTCCACTAAATATACAGAAATTTTTTATTTTTTATTAAATTAAGAAAACTAGTGAAAAATAATAATTAAATATGAAAAAATAAAATAACATTTAAAGTGCAAAGAGACATTAAATAATTCTAAAAAATATACAGCAAGTGGTGCCAACAATTTATTGTTTGCACTTGACACTTTAAATGTTATAAGCAAAGGTCTGAGGTCACAAAGGGCACCCCAATCACAGCTACTTAATTCAAACCCATCAGAGTATATTCAGAATGTTTTGGACTTTCGCTTTGCAGGAGGAAGCTGCTTTTCCCACTCAGAACGCTGATCTTAATTGAGGTGTTAATGGATAAGGAATCCACATTTGTCCTTTCAATGGCAGTTTCTGTTCCCTGTAAGTGAGCTCATTATTTGCTAAAAGAACAACATGCCCTCCAGCCGAGAGAACAGGAAACATCCGAGTCCCACATTGGTGATCAGTGGGAAGAATGTTCCTTACATTGGTGGTCAGTGAGAAGAATGTTCCTCACATTGGTGATCAGTGGGAAGAATGTCCCTTACATTGGTGATCAGTGAGAAGAATGTTCCTTACATTGGTGATCAGTGAGAAGAATGTTCCTTACATTGGTGATCAGTGAGAAGACTGTTCCTTACATTGGTGATCAGTGGGAAGAATGTTCCCCTTACATTGGTGATCAGTGGGAAGAATGTTCCTTACATTGGTGATCAGTGAGAAGAATGTTCCTTACATTGGTGATCAGTGGGAAGAATGTTCCCCTTACATTGGTGATCAGTGAGAAGAATGTTCCTTACATTGGTGATCAGTGAGAAGAATGTTCCTCACATTGGTGATCAGTGGGAAGAATGTCCCTTACATTGGTGATCAGTGAGAAGAATGTCCCTTACATTGGTGATCAGTGGGAAGAATGTCCCTTACATTGGTGATCAGTGAGAAGAATGTTCCTTACATTGGTGATCAGTGAGAAGAATGTTCCTTACATTGGTGATCAGTGAGAAGAATGTTCCTTACATTGGTGATCAGTGGGAAGAATGTTCCTTACATTGGTGATCAGTGAGAAGAATGTCCCTTACATTGGTGATCAGTGGGAAGAATGTTCCTTACATTGGTGATCAGTGAGAAGAATGCTCCTTACATTGGTGATCAGTGAGAAGAATGTCCCTTACATTGGTGATCAGTGGGAAGAATGTTCCTTACATTGGTGATCAGTGAGAAGAATGTTCCTTACATTAGTGATCAGTGAGAAGAATGTTCCTTACATTGGTGATCAGTGGGAAGAATGTTCCTTACATTGGTGATCAGTGAGAAGAATGTCCCTTACATTGGTGATCAGTGAGAAGAATGTCCCTTACATTGGTGATCAGTGGGAAGAATGTTCCTTACATTGGTGATCAGTGAGAAGAATGTTCCTTACATTGGTGATCAGTGAGAAGAATGTCCCTTACATTGGTGATCAGTGAGAAGAATGTTCCTTACATTGGTGATCAGTGAGAAGAATGTCCCTTACATTGGTGATCAGTGGGAAGAATGTTCCTTACATTGGTGATCAGTGAGAAGAATGCTCCTTACATTGGTGATCAGTGGGAAGAATGCTCCTTACATTGGTGATCAGTGGGAAGAATGTTTCTTACATTGGTGATCAGTGAGAAGAATGTTCCTTACATTGGTGGTCAGTGGGAAGAATGTTCCTTACATTGGTGATCAGTGGGAAGAATGCTCCTTACATTGGTGATCAGTGGGAAGAATGTTTCTTACATTGGTGATCAGTGGGAAGAATGTTCCTTACATTGGTGGTCAGTGAGAAGAATGTCCCTTACATTGGTGGTCAGTGGGAAGAATGTTCCTTACATTGGTGATCAGTGGGAAGAATGTTCCTTACATTGGTGATCAGTGAGAAGAATGTTCCTTACATTGGTGATCAGTGGGAAGAATGTCCCTTACATTGGTGATCAGTGAGAAGAATGTTCCTTACATTGGTGATCAGTGGGAAGAATGTCCCTTACATTGGTGATCAGTGAGAAGAATGCTCCTTACATTGGTGATCAGTGGGAAGAATGCTCCTTACATTGGTGATCAGTGGGAAGAATGTTTCTTACATTGGTGATCAGTGAGAAGAATGTTCCTTACATTGGTGATCAGTGGGAAGAATGTTCCTTACATTGGTGATCAGTGAGAAGAATGTTCCTTACATTGGTGATCAGTGAGAAGAATGTTTCTTACATTGGTGATCAGTGGGAAGAATGTCCCTTACATTGGTGATCAGTGGGAAGAATGTTCCTTACATTGGTGATCAGTGAGAAGAATGTTCCTTACATTGATGATCAGTGAGAAGAATGTTCCTTACATTGGTGATCAGTGGGAAGAATGCTCCTTACATTGGTGATCAGTGGGAAGAATGTTTCTTACATTGGTGATCAGTGGGAAGAATGTTTCTTACATTGGTGATCAGTGGGAAGAATGTTCCTTACATTGGTGATCAGTGGGAAGAATGTTCCTTACATTGGTGATCAGTGAGAAGAATGTTCCTTACATTGGTGATCAGTGAGAAGAATGTTTCTTACATTGGTGATCAGTGGGAAGAATGTCCCTTACATTGGTGATCAGTGGGAAGAATGTTCCTTACATTGGTGATCAGTGAGAAGAATGTTCCTTACATTGGTGATCAGTGAGAAGAATGTTCCTTACATTGGTGATCAGTGGGAAGAATGCTCCTTACATTGGTGATCAGTGGGAAGAATGCTCCTTACATTGGTGATCAGTGGGAAGAATGTTCCTTACATTGGTGATCAGTGAGAAGAATGTCCCTTACATTGGTGATCAGTGGGAAGAATGTCCCTTACATTGGTGATCAGTGGGGAGAATGTTCCTTACATTGGTGATCAGTGAGAAGAATGTTCCTTACATTGGTGATCAGTGGGAAGAATGTTCCTTACATTGGTGATCAGTGAGAAGAATGTTCCTTACATTGGTGATCAGTGGGAAGAATGTTCCTTACATTGGTGATCAGTGGGAAGAATGTTCCTTACATTGGTGATCAGTGAGAAGAATGCTCCTTACATTGGTGATCAGTGGGAAGAATGCTCCTTACATTGGTGATCAGTGGGAAGAATGTTTCTTACATTGGTGATCAGTGAGAAGAATGTTCCTTACATTGGTGATCAGTGGGAAGAATGTTCCTTACATTGGTGATCAGTGAGAAGAATGTTCCTTACATTGGTGATCAGTGAGAAGAATGTTTCTTACATTGGTGATCAGTGGGAAGAATGTCCCTTACATTGGTGATCAGTGGGAAGAATGTTCCTTACATTGGTGATCAGTGAGAAGAATGTTCCTTACATTGATGATCAGTGAGAAGAATGTTCCTTACATTGGTGATCAGTGGGAAGAATGCTCCTTACATTGGTGATCAGTGGGAAGAATGTTTCTTACATTGGTGATCAGTGGGAAGAATGTTTCTTACATTGGTGATCAGTGGGAAGAATGTTCCTTACATTGGTGATCAGTGGGAAGAATGTTCCTTACATTGGTGATCAGTGAGAAGAATGTTCCTTACATTGGTGATCAGTGAGAAGAATGTTTCTTACATTGGTGATCAGTGGGAAGAATGTCCCTTACATTGGTGATCAGTGGGAAGAATGTTCCTTACATTGGTGATCAGTGAGAAGAATGTTCCTTACATTGGTGATCAGTGAGAAGAATGTTCCTTACATTGGTGATCAGTGGGAAGAATGCTCCTTACATTGGTGATCAGTGGGAAGAATGCTCCTTACATTGGTGATCAGTGGGAAGAATGTTCCTTACATTGGTGATCAGTGAGAAGAATGTCCCTTACATTGGTGATCAGTGGGAAGAATGTCCCTTACATTGGTGATCAGTGGGGAGAATGTTCCTTACATTGGTGATCAGTGAGAAGAATGTTCCTTACATTGGTGATCAGTGGGAAGAATGTTCCTTACATTGGTGATCAGTGAGAAGAATGTTCCTTACATTGGTGATCAGTGGGAAGAATGTTCCTTACATTGGTGATCAGTGGGAAGAATGTTCCTTACATTGGTGATCAGTGAGAAGAATGTTCCTTACATTGGTGATCAGTGGGAAGAATGTTCCTTACATTGGTGATCAGTGGGAAGAATGTCCCTTACATTGGTGATCAGTGAAAATAATGCCCTACCTGCAATGCAGAATTTCCACCTTTCAGGCAGTAATAAATCATGCCGCGGCTGTCATTCTCATGGAGACCTCCCATCATCACAATTGTGGACACATTCTGTGACTTCTAGGATACCCTTTACAACGTTCCTTACAGGGGTCCCTCCCAACTGAATGACATTGGATCTGATCACATCAGACAATCCCGAGGGTCCTCAGTCTTTCCCACCATCCTTTCTCTTGACATGGATGAAGCTGATCTTCAGGCCACTTTCGCAGATATGGAATCCAATAAAGCCGCCGGCCGAGATGGTTTATCGCTTCATTACAATTATTGGTTCCTTACAAGTCCACATTTTTTGGCTTAATTTTTAATGGGCTGACACAGGGACACCCCTTCCCAACGGCAACCATTCGCTCTCCCATTACAGTTCTCATTAAACTGGTAAAGATCCAACAACCTGTACTTGGCTACAGATCCAGATCCCTCCTGATTTGTTACATAACACTCATATAATGTAGAAGATCTGCTAATATTAATAGATGTAATAAAACCTGAATAATAACTATTGTTAAAAATTGATACATTATTACATATCGGGTAACATTTATCATATCAGTCGGCTCTATAAAATCAGGGGCAGTCGCCACCTTTGCTGTCATGAATGAATGGGGTATAGGAAGCAGAAATAGGACCGGTATGTTTATTGGGTGTGTATCATAAAATGTATGGATTTGTTTTTGTTTTTTTTTAGAGGAGTTTCCTTGTAATTAGTAGACAATAATTTACTAATTATGTGATCTTTTGTACTTTGCCACACGGACGTGTGAACCCTTCTACTCCCTGATAGTGAAGAGATTATGGAATCTTCTCACCACTTCAATGCTTCTTAGATGGCTAAAAGAAAACGATTCTGTGTAATACACATTCTGCGTGCACTGTGTATTGACCCCGCCCACATCTGTGTCATCACCGCTGGTCACCACCAAGATAAACCCAATCAACATTTCTAGATGTTCTCTATAGAACAGGGGTCTCCAAACTTTCTAAAAAAAAGGGCCAGTTTACCAGTGGCGGCTGGTGCTCAACATTTTTTGTGGGGTGCAAACAAACCAAAAATACTAAAGGAAAAACATAAATTGCAGCCACTGTGCCCATCAAGTGCAGCCACTGTGCCCATCAAGTGCAGCCACTGTGCCCATCAATTGCAGCCACTGTGCCCATCAAATGCAGCCCATCAAATGCAGCCCCTGTGCCCATCAAATGCAGCCCCTGTGCCCATCAAATGCAGCCCCTGTGCCCATCAAATGCAGCCCCTGTGCCCATCAAATGCAGCCCCTGTGCCCATCAAATGCAGCCCCTGTGCCCATCAAGTGCAGCCCCTGTGCCCATCAATTGCAGCCTCACTGTGCCATCGAATGCAGCCACTGTGCCCATCAAATGCAGCCACTGTGCCCATCAAATGCAGCCACTGTGCCCATCAAATGCAGCCACTGTGCCCATCAAATGCAGCCACTGTGCCCATCAATTGCAGCGACTGTGCCCATCAATTGCAGCCACTGTGCCCATCAAATGCAGCCACTGTGCCCATCAAATGCAGCCCCTGTGACCATCAATTGCAGCCACTGTGCCCATCAAATGCAGCCCCTGTGCCCATCAAATGCAGCCCCTGTGCCCATCAAATGCAGCCCCTGTGCCCATCAAATGCAGCCCCTGTGCCCATCAAATGCAGCCCCTGTGCCCATCAAATGCAGCCCCTGTGCCCATCAAATGCAGCCCCTGTTCCCATCAAATGCAGCCCATCAAATGCAGCCACTGTGCCCATCAATTGCAGCCACTGTGCCCATCAATTGCAGCCACTGTGCCCATCAAATGCAGCCACTGTGCCCATCAAATGCAGCCACTGTGCCCATCAAATGCAGCCCCTGTGACCATCAAATGCAGCCCCTGTGCCCATCAAATGCAGCCCCTGTGCCCATCAAATGCAGCCCCTGTGCTCATCAAATGCAGCCCCTGTGCCCATCAAATGCAGCCCCTGTGCCCATCAATTGCAGCGACTGTGCCCATCAAATGCAGCCACTGTGCTCATCAAATGCAGCCACTGTGACCCCACCGCCCGCCCGCTCGCTGTCTGACCAGCACTTACTCCATCTTGGTGGCAGGTCAGGCAGCAGGTGACAGCAGTGAGCTGTGTCCACCATGCGTCTCTTCTTTCATGCTATGCATGAATCTATCCATTATACCTTTTAGGGGGGTGGCGTGATAGAGGGGGAAGGGCCCGTGCACCTTTAATGGACGGGCCACCACTGCAGTTTACTATCCTTCAGACTTTAGGGGGGCCGGACTGTGGCCATTGGGAGTTACATTTTTCAGTGGTAGTACACAGTGCATCTTTGGCATTGGGGGGAGGGATAATGCCCCATCATTGTTATCAATGGAAGGAATAAAGAAATAGTACCCCATTATTGGTATCAGTGAAAAGAATTGTGCCCCATCGTTGGGCTCAGTGGGAGGAATAGTGCCCCATCATTGGTGCCAGTGGGAGGAATAGTGCCCCATCATTGGTGCCAGTGGGAGGAATAGTGCCCCATCATTGGTGCCAGTGGGAGGAATAGTGCCCCATCATTGGTGTCAGTGGGAGGAATTGTGGTCCATTGTTAGTGTCAGTGGAAGGAATAGTGCCCCATCATTGGTGTCAGTGGGAGGAATAGTGCCACATTGTTGGTGTCAGTGGGAGGAATAGTGCCCCATCATTGGTATCAGTGGGAGGAATAGTGGCCCATCATTGGTATCAGTGGGAGGAATAGTGTCTTGCATCAGTGGGAGGAAAAGTGCCCCATCATTGATATCAGTGGGAGGAATAGTGCCCCATCATTGGTATCAGTGGGAGGAATAGTGCCCCATCGTTGGTGTCAGTGGGAGGAATAGTGCCCCATCATTGGTGTCAGTGGGAGGAATAGTGCCCCATCGTTGGTGTCAGTGGGAGGAATAGTGTCCCATCATTGGTGTCAGTGGGGGGGGGATAGTGTCCCATCATTGGTGTCAGTGGGGGGAATAGTGCCCCATCATTGGTGTCAGTGGGAGGAATAGTGCCCCATCATTGGTGTCAGTGGGAGGAAAAGTGCCCCAAGGGCCGGATAAAGCAGATGGCCGCATCCAGCTCTCGGTCCGCAGTTTGGAGACCAGTGCTATAGAAGATTAAATCCTCACATTTTGAATTCAGGTCCACCATTCCGTAGTATGAGAAGGACACCTGACATACCTACCATGAATGGTTTGTGCTGGAGACAGCGCTGGGCTGACTGGATGTGTCAATGATTGTGAGTGGGGGATTGTGTGGGCAAAGAGGAAGAAGTCCCTTCCAGTAGGCTGTGCCCAAAGGTGGTGGTTGACCCTCTTGGGCTGCTACTTTTTCCAATACGACCTCATTGATCGTTTGAGCGAGAAGTCTTGGGTAGGATAGAAGGGGCGCCCAGTGTCCAGAAAACGGCAACTTTGATTTATCGTTCATAAGAAACGTATTAAAAGTATAATCCTGTACATCAAGCCAACGCATTTTGTGGAAATTGACTCCTCCTTCTTCTTCAGGGCTTTTTGCTGTATACTATTGGATGGGAATGGTTCCCAAAATGATATATTGATTACAAGGAAAACAGAATAGCAGAGTACTGGCCGGGGATGCAGAGGCAACCAAACCTTAATAAATGTCTTATGAACTGATACAGAACAGTTTTCTGGAGAGCGGGTGCTCCTTGTATCCCACCCAGTACCTGCGGTGAAGGAACTGTCCATATCACCACCTCTTTGGTGGAGCCGTACTTTCCATAGTTGGACATCTGTGGGCGGCACAGACATATATTTCTATCTCTGAGATATCAGCGCAGGTTTCTTTATCCTTCCTGAAGAAAACTTTGCTTTTAGGTTTCCTGATCACTGGTATCCAGTTACATTTTTACTGGAGGCTTCTTTACAGGAATCTAATGCTGTAATTACACGGTGCCCAGGTTTACAAGAGCTTCCCCCAGACACCTAATCAAACATCTGTATTGCTGCTTACATTGTTCCATCTCATGGCTCTGCCATTGAACACTGTGGCTTTGCAAGAGTCCTATAAAGTCCTTATATCGGAGACGGGAATGTGTCACAATACTGCATGGCCTTCTGGGAAGTCTGGACTTTGGTAAAGAAGTTGGAAAATGGAAGCTAAACTCTTGTTACTACACTGGGGGTGCACCTCTAGGACGGGGTCACACGTAAGACTGAGCTTAGTGTTTTTTTGAGTTTTTTTGTATGCAAGTTTATACACACAAGTTTTTGGGACTTTCAGGCTTGAGCATTTTTTGTTTTAGCCAATGGAAAGCTAGGTAATAGTAAAGCCTCGTACACACGGCCGGGAATCCCGTCAGGAAAAAAAACGTTGGTTTTCCTGACGGGATTCCTGGCAAGCTTTCCTTGCCAAGCCGCGCATACAGACGGCCATTCAAAAGAACCGCCGTTCTTTTGAATGGCAAGAACGCAGTGACGTCATCGACTACGACGAGCCTGCGCTCGTCACATTCGATGCCGCCGCTGCCATCTTGCTACACCCAAAACTAAACTTGTATGCTACCGCGCATGCGTCAAAGTCTTTTGAGCATGCGCGGGTTTACCTGGGGACAGGTAAGCATACACACTCACGGTTTTCTCAGCAGGAAACACTCTGCCGAGAATCCCAACGAGAAAATAGAGAGCAAGTTCTCTATTTTTCCCGGCAGTTTTCTCGCCGAGAAAGCATACACACGCACGGTTTTCACGACAAAAAGCTCTCCCAGCAGCTTTCTTGCCGAGAAAACCGTGCGTGTGTACAAGGCTTCAGAAGTCGTACCAAAAATGTACATTTAGCGGGTGTTTGAATTTATGTGAGGACTCTGGTGGTGTGGGGTTCCTTGGGGCCTACAGGTGGCGTTGTTGCCTTGGGCCAGAGCTGAACTCACATTGCAAACTGTGCCTTTTTGTCCTCCCCTGGAGCTGGTACAGCGGGGCGGGGAACCCGCTGTGGCGCAAAGGGAGAGGTCATAAAAGGGGCGGACGCCCTGATTTTGGGGCAGAGAGTTGGAGGACGCGGCCGCACCCAGGCACCTTCAGCTTGGGTGCTGGCGTTCCGGTGTTTCAGGCCTAGGCGCCCTTGGCCTAGCTGGAGCGGAGATGGAGTCCAACTCAGGCACCTTTAGCCTGGGGTGAGGTACTATGGCGGATGCCTGGGGCTCAGTACCTTCGACTGAGTTCCGCGAGGGTGGAGGAATCCGAGGGGAGCCTAACTCCTTGGGTGCCCGTGTCTGAGTTTGTGAGGACTGGTGCGGCACCGCTGGTGACGGAGAGGCCTCCATTTCTCCCTTGGATGGATTTCTTCCTCTGACAGGGGCAAAGTGAGCGAAGGTAAATTCACGTTCTATATCACCTAGTCAGTGCCAGTGGCTATTCACCACTGGTGACAGCACAGTGGGCAGCAGCAAGAAGGGAAAGGATTGTGCCTCGATCTGTCCCCCATTTTCCAAAGGAGAAAGATTGTTTTATTGCTTGGCAAGAAGAATAAAACTGAGTTGTACCTATTCACTGTGTGGAACTCGGGTTACTAAAGCAAAGGAGTCAGGGACGAAGGACTGGATTTGACTCTAGGACACCTACACAAAAGCCCAATCTTCTGGCCTTCATCTCTTAGTTACGGAGGACATGGGCCGTGGTGTGTTTATCTCTCTCTCCCAGGTACCCCTAGACAACAGCCATATAACCGATAAAGCAAGGGAGAGGGGTGAGGCCGCTACATACATTTAAATTGTTTTTTTTTTTTGGTGCTCCCATTAAAATCCATAGGGACCAATTCTGCCCCAAAGAAACCTTGTTCATTTTTTGAGTGACAAGTTTCAAGCAATTACGGTAAGTTGAAGTGGAGTTCCACTCAAAAAAAAAAATATTCCATTAATGCGCATGTAATAAATAAAAAAAAACATTTGGATATTTTTTATTTTTTTTACTCTGCTTTAAATGGCTGTTGCTATGCGGTCCCTCGAAATCTGCCTTCATCACCTCGGTTCCTGTCATCCCTTCCGTTGGCGCCTCCGCTCGCTACTGCTCCTGGGAGATGTGTGTTGTCATTTCTCAGGAGTCGTTGCTCTTCCCCCGGGTGCTAGAATCGCGGTACTTCCAAACCGGAAGTGACGAGATACAAGGCGGATTTCGGCGCCATTTTTAAAATGGGAATAGAGCCCTTTAACCACAGTCACAGAGCAGCATGCACAGGAGAAGGACGTGCGCCACGAGTCCCGAGCTTTAAGTCTGCCAGCTTGTTACGGTGTTTTGGTTTTCTTCATTGCCATCACAACGGGCGGGCACTTCTGACAACGCCACCCGTTGTGATGGCAACCCGAGAAGTTGACCGCGCTGTGGTTAGAATGCACATGTGCGAGAATTGGGGCGGTACGGGACGGACGGTGCATGAATGTCGCAGATCTGCGTGTACCGGAAGCAAGTGCTTGTGGGCTTCACATGCCCACAAGCAAAATGAGAACGTCCTGGAACAGGTTTTATAAGTGTCTTTTTGCTATTACACGGGAGATCGGCGGAGGATTTATTCACAAAAAGTGAATATATAAGAACAATGTGATTGACTAATGAAATGTATTTCTTTGAAAAGTGTGTTAATGTAGTTGGAACTCCACTTTAACAGCAGCACCCTTGACTATGATAAGAACATTGATGTTGAGTATTGACGTGCTTTGGGAAACGTGCTTCAAAACGCTTAGGTTTGAACTGGACCCTAGAGCTCCTACAGGCGATGGCATTATCACTGGCATGGTGTCATCACATCATTTTGTGGCTGAAACACTGTTTTCTCCTTATGTCGCGTACACACGGTCCGAATTTCTGACAAGTTCGATGTGAGCTTTTGGTCGGAAATTCCGACCGTCTGTAGGCTCCATCGGACTTTTTCTGTCGGAATTTCCACCAACAAAAATTTGAGAGCTGGTTCTCAAATTTTCCGACAAGAAAAGTTCTTGTTGGAAATTCCGATAGTCTGTATGCCATTCCGACGCACCAAAAACCACGCGTGCTCAGAATCAGTTCGACGCATGCTCGGAATCATTGAACTTCATTTTTCTCGGCTCATTGTAGTGTTGTACGTCACCGCGTTCTTGACGATCGTTATTTGGTGTGACCGTGTGTAGGCAACACAAGTTTGAGCCAAGATTCCGTCGGAAATAAATCCACGGTTTTCTTGTCGGATTTTCCAATCGTGTGTACGCGGCAAAAGTGATATGGGCGCCCTCATACATGCTTTTATATACAAGAGGGCTTTCACAGGCTCAAGGGACCCCTAGCAACCTCTGAAGAACACCTAGGGTTTTATGGAACCCTAGCTGAGAAAGGCTGCTATATGGGCAAACATTTGTGGACACCTGGACATTACGCCAACATGAGCGTGTTGGACATCCTATTCCAGAACCATTGACATTAATATGCCGTTTCCTCCCTTCCCCTTTCTGGTTAGAACAGTCTCCATGCTTCTGGAAAGCCTTTCCACAGGATTTTGGAAATTGTGTCCAATAAGCCAAAAGATCATTTGGGTCGCCATCACTTATAAATCTATGATGCCCTGTACACACGAGCGGAATTCCCGTCAGAAAAAAGTTGGATGGTTGATGCTCAAGCCTGCCTTGCATACACACGGTCACACAAAAATTCGGTGAACTTTTGACTGCCAAGAATGCGGTGACGTAAAAGATTACAACGAGTGGAGAAAATTAAGTTCTGTGCTTCTGAGCATGCCTCGATTTGTTTCCGAGCATGTGTCGGAATTTTGCGTGTCGGAATTTGTACACACGATAGGAAATTCCGATCTGATTTTTTCTTGACGAGAAAATAGAGAACCTGCTCTCTATCTTTTTCCAGAAGTTTTTCCATTGGCATAAGTCAGATGGGGCATACACGCGGTCGGGATTCCCGACCAAAAGCTCTCATCTGACTTTTTCCAACGGGAAAACCGATTATGTGTACGGGGCATAAGGAACTCTTTTCAAGGCTTCAACATTGGCCTGGGAACTTGAGCACAACCACCAACTGCAACAATCACCAAAAGTTAACCAACAAAAGATTTTTTTAGGCAATGCGCTGAAAACATAAGTGCCAGTTTGGGGTGGACAGATAACTAATCCTAACTGGTCACATCCTCTAATGTTCGAAAATATGTACTAAAAAAGTTCCGAGGTCTTCACAGAATGGGAGCTGTTTGGCATTTGTTCCAACACACTATTCCCAACGCACACGTTCCTGTAGAAATGGCTTTGCATACAAGTGGGTGCTGAAGCGACCACCAGCTGGAGCCGTGTCAAGTCAAAGCAAGAAAATGCCACCAGCACACTAAGGATCTCCAGAATGGATCCAAATCTTTAATCAGCGATCACATCATTGAGGCTGGGTTCACACTGATACTACAAGACAGTCATCCGACTTTCATCCTACATTGCTCTGCGACATCAGTCCTACATCAGTCCTACATCAGTCCTACATCCATCCGACTTGAATGAACAGGATACTACTTTGATCCGACTTTGTGCTAGTCTGACTTGTCCTTTGACCAATCAAAACAATCCCAGTGTGAGATAAATTCCTTTTACTGCTGTTGTAATCAACATGTCGGATGTCAAAAGTCGGATTGTAAGAACAAGGCTCTTACTTTGATCCGACTTCAATGATATTCAATGGGCTGAAGTCGGATCAAAGTCGGACCGAAGTAGTACAGGGGGCATTTTCAAAGTAGGACCGACTTGTTTTTGACCAGTTAAGACGGCTCCCATAGGGAAACATTGATATTCACACATCATGCGACATGAGCTCCCAATGTCGGAGCGTTTGTCGGACAAGTGTGAACCCAGCCTTGGCCACGTAGGACCCCATTCATCGGGTCACATGCTTGATGAAGGGATCCTGTGTGGCTCCGCAACGTTGCAGTCTGCTGTAGCGATGAGATCACTGATGAAAGCTGTGGACCCATTCTAGAGATCCTTGGTGTGCTGGTGACATTCTTTCGCTCTGTTTGTCATTTTCCTGCCTATTTTTTGTATGTTATCGTCAAATTTTAAATATTTTGGTTCCTTTGACTATATCATAATTTTGTCAGAAGGCATATTATTCACCCATGAAAGCTATAGGAAGTGCTTTACGATTAGCGGCCGTACCTTGGACATTGGGCGTACCTTGGACGTTGGACGTACCTTGGACGTTGATGGTTTTTAAGTGGTCCTCACCATCTGACTTGGTCATAACTACAATCTTTACATCTGTGAAGGGTCTAATATCCAGAATTTTATGGCGTCCTAAAATTGTCATCATTTCAGAGTGGTGGGTTATATTTGATGGGTAGTGTGAGACCTACAAAAGCCCTCTTGCCAAACATACCTTTATAGCCTTTTAGTAGCAATAAACCCGTCTTTATTGCTTTGCGTGAGAAGGTCAATGTTCCTGTATATTTAGGAAAGGAAACAGACTACCGCCGAACAACAGTCTCCGTCAAGGTAACACGGAGTCCCACAACTTCTGGAGTACAGGACAGCTCTCAATCTCACACACCTATCTTATAGAAATTTCGGGAGGAAGATCATTGCTTCTCTTACCATTATAGATCAGGAACAGTCCTTCTGGGCTGGTAGAGGTCAAAGAAGACCATACACAGTTCATCTCACATCAGCTTTGGAGAAGAAACTGAATGTGTCTACAAATCTCAATGCCCTTTTTTAACCCCACCTGCCAAATCTAAGAAAATTTCAGATATAAATTTATACCAGAAATCGAAAAAAGCCTAAAGTAATGTAAAAATAAGGTATACAACTAAAGAAAAAGCATTTATGATTTTGGAGTTTTGTAGGATGGCCCAACATGGCTCTCTCATTTCTATGGATTTGCCTGCTCACTGCACCATAGTTGCCGGGGAAAAAATATGAAAGTGAGAGCACCACCAAAAGTCGAGTAGTGTAGAGAGAGACTGCATGGCATCCGAGATCTGATGACTTTTATATATAAATGTACAGCTGCACCTTAAAGCGGCTCTAAAGGCAGGAGGTTTTTCACCTTTGTGGATTCTATGCCTTAAAGAGGAGTTCTGTAGTCAGCAGCTACAAATACTGTAGCTCAGTGGCGGCTCCGAGTCCTCTCCTCCATGGCCTCTCCTTCATGGCGGCTTCCAGCTCTTCCCCCTCCTCCTCCTAGGCGTCCAATAGGATTGCCTGTCATTTCAGCCAATCTGGCTTCCTGATTGGCCAGGAGGAGGATTCGTTTTACAACAGCGAATTTTGGCCATTGTAACACACCTGGGTGGGCTCGGAGTGCGCACTCTGCAACCTGTGCCCGCCCTATATTGGCTCTAATCGGTGCTTCAAAAAAAACAAACAGCCCCTCTGAATTGGAATCCAAGCGCCGGTGTCCTGAAAGGGGCCGGACGCATGGATAGGGGAGGCGACAATGGACAGGGGGGGTGCAGCCCGTGCGCCCTTAATGGATGGGCCACCCCTGCTGTAGCTGCTGACTTTTACTATTAGGGCACTTACCTGTCCAGGCATCCAACGGTGTCCTCACTCGAGTTGATTCTTCAGTCGGCTCTTGGGTGCTGGCACTGCCATCTTGGCTAAGTAAAGCCAGCAGTGTGGCTTCACTGCTAGTTATCTACTGCACATGCGCAAATCAATCTGTGCTTTGTGAATGGGCTGGCTGCAAGGGGAAGGAGGGGGGCGAACTTCAGGCTCACTTCACCTCGTGAACTATGCCGGAAGTGGGAGTGGGTACCTGTCAAAACCAGGTACCCGCTCCTCCCTCCCCCACAAAAGGTGCCAAATGTATCAGCAGGGGGAGGAGGCAAACAACCCTCTACCCCCTGCCCCCCCCCCCCTCATATTTTACTTACCTAAGCCAGATCCTGAGCCAGTACTGTGCATGAGAGAAGCGGCTCTCCCAGGTCTCTCTCTCCTCATTGGCTTACACAGCCATTAGCTCATACAGCTGTCAATCATAGCCAATGAGGAGCCATTCACAGAAGAGTGGCTCAAGAGCGGTCCAACTCCAGGGGCCTTGCAATTGGGGGCAATCGGCAGGGGGGAGGAGCCAAGTAATAGAGGATCAGGGCTACTCTGTGCAAGACTATTACACAGAGCAGGTAAGTATAACATGTTGGTTATTAAAAAATAAATAAAAAATACAATCTTTAGAATCACTTTAAGCATTGTAACCCCACGGTTCTATGACCAGATGGCCTTCAAAAGTGTTGAGTATCCTCTATTCTCTTCCACAGGGCGGGGAAGCCTAGGCGCCATACATTCTAAGAGTCGTGAGAAACATTAAACCTATGAGTTACAATTCTAGACCATGTGCATATATATATATATTGTGAAAAATATAGGCTGCTTCCTCTTTTGATCTACATTAATTAACTTAACTGGAATCTTTATTCCCTCGTTTAAAATGTAACTTAAGCTAACTTGGTGTACTGATATGTGAGGAGTCGGACTTTGTAGTATACACTATATACGCTTAGGCTGCATTTCTAGACTTTAAAAGAAAAATATAATTCTCTGACTGATTAAACCTTCTCTTTTATTTCCCATGCTTTTTATGCTTATTTTGTAAAATATCCCTGGAGTGGTCAATCGTACCGGGATTATTAATGCAAGATTTCTTAAAGCGGTGGGGGCCCGTCCACTAAGGGCACCAGACCGCCGCCCCCCTCTATCCACGACCACCCCCCCCCCCCCATTCTCTATCAACGACCGCTATTGTGACAGGACACTGACACACCCTATTCAATCGTCCGGCCCCTTTCAGGACACCAGGCGCGTGAATTACAGCAGCGGGGGTGTTTGAAATGAATAATAATAATAACAAAAAGATAAAATAAATAAAATAAAAACTGATAAAAAAGCTGAAATACCTGGCAACAAATGATAGTTTACTCTACTGGCTTATAAAAAACCACCAAAGCTCTAAAACGCAGCAAAAACAAAAGCGCAAACTGCACATAAAAACGTGCCAAAATCGTGCAAAAAAATGCCAGGAAAACCGCTCAGACACTACACTCAGGTGTAAATGCAGCCTTATGGTGTGAACCTGCTTTCTGTTGGTTTCTGGCCCATAGACTTGCACTGAGAGGGGTGAAACAGTCACTGTGCAGCATTACTAATACTGGAGCAACAAAACAAAACAAAAAATAATCTATAAACACAAGCTATCCAGAGTAACAAATGTAGCGCCCACCCCATTTAGGGGTGTTATATACCCAAATTTAGGGGCTGGTCTGAGCAGTAGTTAGGCGCAGACCGTTCTCAATTTGTAGGTTGTGCTGTTTTATTTCCAGGATGGTATACTGGTGTGCAGTTCCCTGTGGCCTGTAGGTGGCACTGTCATAATGGGTCAGGGTTGAACCGCTGGTATTAGTGCTGTGCCTTGAGATGTCCTCTCTCGGCAGCAGTATAGTGGGCGTTTTTGGCCTGCTGTGCATGCTGGGAGAGGATGCATAAGGGGCAGACGCCGCCTAGGAGGGGTCTTCGGAGGAGGAGAGGAGTCAGAGTCCAAGTGCATGACGCATGGCCCTCCAGGTCATGGGGCCACGTGTGCACCAGTCTCAGGCACCTTTAGTCCTGGGGCTGCATCTCCAACACGGCCCAGCACCTTCAGCTGGAGCCCACTTCTGGGATGAGGAGTCCCAGGGTGTCCCTCGCGAGAGAGCCCGCTTCTAAGAAGAGGAGGCCGTGGCAGGACCTTTCCGACGGACCGGTGAGAGTTCACGGTGAAGGAAGGGGCCCGGTAACTCTCTGGAGGGATTCTTCTATCCACCAAGGGCCTAGTAATGTGCTGCTGTGGGCACCTGTCCTTAAGTATCAGAAGATAAGAGGTTTGGGGTCTGATAGATTCTGTGGCAGAGAGTCTCCCAATCGCATCTAGGAAAAGAACTTGATTAAACGTCCGAGCATCACTGCGGCTGCTAGGATCCACTTTGTAGGAGACTATCCGGGTGAGCTGGACCTACTCAGGGATAGAGTAGTGATTGTGATATCCATTGTGCCTGGACTGACCTCCCAAACCTTGCTGTCCTGTCTCTTATCCACCCTTTACCTGTCTGCTGAACATTGAGAAAATAAAACAACGTTGGAGTTTAGAGTGGTGTGGACATTGGAATTACTTGGGGGGGAAACAGAGACTTGTCCCCAATATCCTAGGCCAGTGATGGGGAACCTCGGCACCCCAGATGTTTTGGAACTACATTTCCCATGATGCTCCACTACACTGCAGAGTGCCTGAGCATCATGGGAAATGGAGTTCCAAAACATCTGGGGTGCCAAGGTTCTCCATCACTGTCCTAGGAGATGAGAACCAACTGATGGAGAACCTGGCTGTGGGACCCAAATACATGACACCGCTTAACCTCCCCCACCCAGGAGGGTGCGGGCATATAGTACGGGGTGCCCTTTTCCTGCAAGTGAGCCAAAGATAGGGAAAAGGGTCCGTGTGCTACACAAAGATTCAATACTTTACCAACTGTATACCAAGGGGGGTCATTGGTTTGCAGAGTATGGGGAGCAGAAGAGGTAGGTGTCATGGGGCAGGTGGGATAAATAGGGATGCAGATCATCGTTTTGATTGGCTGATAAATTATTCCTACTCTGCCCAATAGGATTTTTTGCCTTGTCCAAGGTAAGCCAATCAACCACAATTCTGAATATAGATAGTTTATTGTGTGTGTTGTAAATCCCCCCCCCCCCCCCCAATGTTGCCTCCCTATTCCCCCCAGCGATGGCGAACTTGCGCAGAGAGATGTTTTTGTTGGCGTTTCGGCGAGGGAATACCGTTCTATTTCTAGAGTCGGCTCCAGCAAATTTAGTGTTGCCCGGTCGTGTCTGAACACGAATTCCCATCGGCTTCAGTTATATATTTTTTTGGTTTATTGAAACAGAATATTTAAAGTGCCTTTTTTGTGATAAGCAATTTGTTGTGTATTTTCCATAAACAATATTCATTGTCTTTTTAAATATTAAAATAAAATAAAATGGGGGGGGGGGGGGGGGGAGGGGAGTCGAATACTGCTTTAGTTAGGACCTTTAATACAGTATTATGGAACTTGTGAGCAAACGGCCTGAAAATACAAAAATATATAAATATTATTGGTAGGGCTGTTACTGATTAAAATTTTCGTGTTTGATTAAACGATTTTTTTTTTAAATTTTTTTTTTCAATCGACTAATTTCGATTAATGATAACGCACATACAGATCCAACTACTTTTAGCTGATCTCCATGCAGGCTGATTCCCAGTGCAGCTCCCAACCACTGGAAAAATGGATAGCAGGATACAAAAATCACACAAAGGCAGCGCTCAATGGGAATAGCCAGGGCCGCCATCAGGAATTTTGGGGCCCCTTACACAGCGTCAGGCATGGGCCCCCTGGAGTAGAGGAGAACCGGGGAGGGGGGGTACTGCCGCCGCAAATTAAGAAGCTGGGGGGGGGCAGCCACGAATTAAGAAGCGGGGGGTGCAACGAATTGAGGAGAAGGGGGGTGCTGCCACCACGAATTAAGGTCGGGGGGGCTTTGGGTGCTGACTAACAAAAAAAGAACAAAAAAAAGGGCCCTGGGGACCTCTGGGCCCCTTACAAAAAAATCTAAAATTTATAAAAAAAAAATATATATTTTTATAAAAAAAAAGGGGGGGTTACCATCCGGGGCCTCAGGGACCTCCGGGCCTCTGGGGACCTCTGGGCCCCTTACAAAAAATAAATAAAAATAAATAAAAAAATAATAAAAATATTATTTATTTTATAAAAAAAATACATAAAAAAGGGGGGTTGCCATCTGGGGCCCTGGGGACCTCTGGGGATCTCTGGGCCCCTTACAAAAAAAATAATATATATATATATATATTATTTATTTTATAAAAAAATACATAAAAAAGGGGGGTTGCCATCCGGTGCCCTGGGGACCTCTGGGCCCCTTACAAAAAAAATAATATATTATTTATTTTATTTTATAAAAAATACATAAAAAAGGGGGGTTGCCATCCGGGGCCCTGTGGACCTCTGGGCCCCTTACAAAAAAAATAATATATTATTTATTTTATAAAAAATACATAAAAAAGGGGGGTTGCCATCCGGGGCCCTGTGGACCTCTGGGCCCCTTACAAAAAAAATAATATATTATTTATTTTATTTTATAAAAAATACATAAAAAAGGGGGGTTGCCATCCGGGGCCCTGGGGACCTCCGGCCCCTTACAGGTGTACTGCATGTACCCCCCTGATGGCGGCCCTGGGAATAGCATTAAAACTTTTATAGTCTTCAAGTAGGTAACAAAATAAATATTGCACTGGAGATAAAATTGATGTAGCTACATAAACCGTAAAAATGGTGCGAGGAATACCAAACGGTAGCAAAAGCAGTCATAAAAACATGTAGCTAAGTATGATACTGGTATAAAAATGTGTACCACGATACCACTGCTGAATCCAGATGAGAAGGGGTTAACATCAGTCCGTCGGCATGTAGATGTCCTGTGAAGGGAACGATCACAACTCCCAGTGGATGGCTGTAGAATCCCAGGTTGATAGAGGGAAGTGATAGGGGGAAGTGATAGAGGGAAGTGTGGCAGATAGTAAGGTCCCGCCGGCATGCAGATATGAAGGCACAACAAAGGAGCCCTTCAGATGGACACGGCAAGCCCCGCCGGTGTCCGTGACGTCACCGGATCTCCGACGGAGCGGTGAGTACCGATCGAAAAAATGTAATAGAGGAATTAATAGTTAATTTCCACAGCCCTAATTATTGGTACAAAAAGCGTAGAACACATCATTACAAATATGCTCGACACACAGAGAGGGGAATCCATCACTACTTACCCATGCAGAGCCCTCAAGGCCGAACATATACAAAGCACTATCTTGCACTATAAACTGGTTGACGCTTTCACATGTATCCATGCTCCCTCAGGACCAATCATGGTTACATGCAAAACGCGTCGACCGGTTTATAGTGGAAAATGGTGTTTTTATACAGTGCCTTGAAAAAGTATTCATACCCCTTGAAATTCCCCACATTCTGTCATGTTACAGCCAAAAACATAAATGTATTTTATTGGGATTTTATGTGATCGACCAACACAAAGTGTCACATAATTGTGAAGTGGAAGGAAAATGATAAATGATACAAATAAATCTGTGAAAAGTGTGTGTGTGGGGGGGGGAGGGGCATTTGTATGGCGCCCCCCGGAGTCCATACTTTGTAGAACCCCCTTTCTCTACAAGTCTTTTTGGGGGTGTCTCTACCAGCTTTGCACATCTAGAGAGGGACATTTCTGCCCATTCTTCTTTGTCAAATATCTCAAGTTCTGTCAGATTGGATGGAGAGCGTCTGTGATCAGCAATTTTCAAGTCTTGCCACAGATTCTCAATGGGATTTAGGTCTGGACTGTGACTGGGCCATTCTAACACATGAATATGCTTTGATCTAAACCATTCCATTGTAGCTCTGGCTGTACTTTAGGGTCGTTGTCTTGCTGAAAGGTGAACCTCCGCCCCAAAAATAAGACCGATATATGGACAGCCGCACTCCAAAAAGACCGTTTAGGTTGCCTTTTATTGGTGAAAAATGTGGATCACTACAAATCACAGCAGACAATGGGGTACGCTAACGCATTTCACACTATAGTTTAGTGCTTAGTCATAGCCCCCGCCCCAGTCTCAAGTCTTTTGCAGACTTTTGGTGTCAGTGGGAGAAATAGTGCCCCATCGTTGGTGCCCATGAAAAGACTAGTGGTTGTGAACAAGCACGGCTCTTTCGTGTGAAACATGTCAACTATAAATCTTTACAAGTCTGTCTGGCTTATGACAATAAAGAAAACTTCAGCAGCATCCTTTGGATTTAAGTGTGCAATCAATTCCTTTTCTTCCTTTAGTGCCTTATCGTTGGTGTCAGTGAGAGGAATAGTGTCCCATTGTTAGTGTCAGTGGGAGGAATAGTGTCCTATCATTAGTGTTAATGGGAGGAGTAGTGCCTTTTCTTTTTTGACAATAGAAGAAATGGTGCCCCTATCGTTGGGGCCAGTGGAAGGAATAGTGCCCCATCGTTGGTGCCAGTGAGAGGAATGGTGTCCCATTGTTAGTGTCAGTGGGAGGAATAGTGTCCTATCATTAGTGTTAATGGGAGGAGTAGTGCCTTTTCTTTTTTGACAATAGAAGAAATGGTGCCCCTATCGTTGGGGCCAGTGGAAGGAATAGTGCCCCATCGTTGGTGCCAGTGAGAGGAATGGTGTCCCATTGTTAGTGTCAGTGGGCGGAGTATCGCCCCGTCATTGGTGCCAATGGAGGGGGATAGTGCCCAATCATTGGTGTCAGTGGAAGGAATAATGCCTGGTCATTGGTGTCAGTGGAAGGAATAGTGCCCCATCATTGGTGTTAATGGGAGGAAATGTGCCCCATCATTGGTGACAATAGGAGCAATGGTGCCCCATCGTTGGGGCACTATTCCTCTCATTGACACCAACGATGGGGCACCATTGCTCCTATTGTCACCAATGATGGGGCACATTTCCTCCCATTAACACCAATGACGGGGCATTATTCCTTCCACTGACACCAACGATTGGGCACTACTCCCTCCCATTGGCCCCAATGATGGGGCACTACTCCTTCCACTGAGACCCACAATGGGGCACTATTCCTTCCACTGGCACCTACGATGGGGCACTATACCTTCCACTGGCACCTACGATGGGGCACTATTCCTTCCACTGGCACCAACGATGGGGCACTATTCCTTCCACAGGCACCAACGATAGGGGCACTATTTCTTCTATTGTCACAAAAGATAAGGCAATACTCCTCCCATTAACACCAATGACCGGGCATTATTCCTTCCACTGACACCAATGACCGGGCATTATTCCTTCCACTGACACCAACGATTGGGCACTACTCCCTTCCAGTGGCACCAATGATGGGGCACTACTCCTTTCACTGACACCCACAATGGGAAGCTATTCCTCTCATTGACACCAATGATGGGGCACTATTCCTCTCATTGACACCATCATTGGTGTCAATGAGAGGAATAGTGCCCCATCATTGTGTCAGTGTGAGGAATAGTGCCCCATCGTTGGTGCCAATGGGAAGCCAATATTGCCTCATTGTTAGTATCAGTGGGAGAAAATATTGCCCCATCATTGGAATCAGTGGAAGGAATAATGCCCTATCATTGATCTTAATAGAAGTTATAGTGCCCCTTCATTGGTGTTAATGGGAGGAGTAGTGCTGCTTCATTGGTGTTAATGGGAGGAGTAGTGCCGCTTCATTGGTGTTAATGGGAGGAGTAGTGCCCCATGATTGGTGCCAATAAGAGGAGTATCCCATCATTGGTATCAGTAGGAGAAAAAATGCCCCATGGTTGCTGTCAGTGGGGGGAATTATGCCCCATTGCTGGTGTCAGTGGAAGAAATGGTGCCTTATTCTTGGTGTCAGTGGGAGGAATAACGCCCTAATGCCGCCTACACACGGCCGGTCTTTGCACCGGGAAAAGCTCCGTTGGAATTTCCGACGGAAAAATAGAGAACCTGCTCCCCATCTAAGTCCGTCGGAAATTCCGACAGAAAAAGTCCAATGCCGCGTACATACGGACGGAATATCCGACGAAAAGCTCCCATCTGACTTTTTCCATCAGAAATTCGGACCGTATGTACGCGGCATAAGGACAAGTAAAGGGCCTCAGTTTGGAGACCACTGCTCTAAGGAACGGTATATTATGCCCCCCCGTGTACCCAATTCATTTATTTTAATATATAGAACCTGGAAGTTTTTTATATGATGAGATTTTAATTTAATCCTAGACATCAAAGAGACAAAACCTTCAGAGACTCCTCTTTCAGACCCAATTTGTATTGTGAAATTGGAATTTAGAGATTCATCGCCCTCGGAGCGCCGTCAGTATACAGTATATACAGTATATATGAGGTTTACACAGAGCTGAGCCCAGTACCTGTTTATTACCTGCAGGATCCCATCATTTACGCCATGGCGTCTCTAGAGGAAAGTCGACGTTGAGCTTATCTATAGGCCAATAAACAGATGTTCTCGGGTCTCCATGGAGAAAACAATCATAACACATCAGAAAAACTCGCTCTCCAACGATTTTGCCGCATATCTGTTTGAAGCATTTTTTCCCCGTCACTAATAGTATCAAAGGTGAATCATGCCCTTGAAATCTTAGTCATCGTATTAAGTAGATCACTTCGCTGAGCAGGCGGAAGGAAGAGACAGAAGTCGCTTCGACAAGCCTCCCGGGACTTGTGAATAGCAGAGATTTATTTTCATTTTCACGTCTAGATTTATCCAGCCAGGCCCAAGATTTTGGAGACAAGAATGGTCTTCTCAATGGGTTTTCCGATCCTTCAAGACGCGGTCCAGAGGGAACGATGAAAAGGACGAAGACCTGGAATGTCCAAGAAGAAAAGTCCTACAATTTTCCCGAAGAAGGCCATCTGAAGAGCATCACGGCTCTCGGCTATTACCCCATCTCCGCCACCAGCGATGATGTGGAGCTGGTGGTGTCGGCCGGTCTGGTGGCGGCCAGGATCCAGTTGTTTAGTTCACAAACTTCTGCCAAAAGGAAAGCCGCGAACATCGTACAAAAACAAAGCCTGCCAAACGATCCTCCAAAGAAGGGTTCTTCAAAGGAAAAAGCGGCAGACAAGAACTTTAGTTCGCAGACTTCTGCCAAGAGGAAAACCGCGAATGGAGTACAGAATCAAAACCTGCCAAACGATCCTCCAAAGAAGGACTCTTCAAAGGAAAAAGCATCGGGCAAGGTTAGTTCACAGACTTCTGCCAAGAAGAAAACCGCGAGCATCGTACTAAATGAAAACCTGCCAAACGACCCTCCAAAGGATTCTTCAGCGGAAAATTCAAAAGACAAGAACAGTGAGGTATAGAAAAAAAAAAATAGGTCAACGTGTCTGTAATCTGCCTTTTTTTAATGACTGTTTTGCATGAGATCATGCTTAGCTATTTAAATAATCTCTTAATAGTCCGACTTAGGCTGGCTACAAGGGAAACTTGTATATACAATATGTGGCAAATATAAGGAGGGTCAAAGGTCAGGCTGGTCAGTGGGAATGCTCTTCGTCTAAATTCTTTTTTCTTTTTGTAATTTGGAGAATGTTTAAAGGCCCCCCCGAAATTTTTGGGGGGCGCAAATTCTGAAAAAAAAAATGCCTTTCAATTGCAGCCTCACTGTGCCCATCAAACGCAGCCACTGTGCCCCCCCGTCTGCCCGGCACTTACCTTGTCTCGGGTGGGCAGCGGGTGACGGCGGCGAGCGGTGTCGGGTGTCCTCCATTTCTTCCCCGACCCGATGTTTTCTCCTGCCCGCTCCTCCTCTGCTATGATTGGACGCCTTATAGGCAGCGCTTGTCATTTCAGCCAATCAGGTGACAGGTAACAGACCTGGCGCACCTGATTGGCTGAAAGGGGGTTCAATGTTAGCAAAGCGAATTCCTTTGTTTTGCTAACATACAGCTGAGTGAGAGGCGAATGTACAGCGTTGCGCCCGCTTCTCAAATTTTTGGACGCCTAATAAAGCCAATAGCTCTAATCAGGTGCTTCAAAAAAACACCCCCACCACTGTAATTCAGGTGCCTGGTGACCGAAAAGGGACCGGACACCTCTATGGTAATTAGAGCGGTGCTGGAGAGGGGGGGGCGGCGCTTCTGCGCCCTTTATGGACGCACCGCCACTGTCTAAAGGCAACATTTTTTTTCTGTTTTGGATACAGTAATGAATCATTACATCTCCTAGTCTTCTCCTTCACTTTCTTTCCTGGTGAGCCAGTTGGAAATGTCTTCTGGGTGAGGGCAAATCACCTCTTAGACAGTTGTCACCGGAAACAGGTGTCCTCAGTAGAAGATTCCCTTGTTCTTCATGTTCTGGGGACAACTTGTAGCATTTTGGATTTCCTATCACCTTCAATTCTGGTGACAAGAGATGTGCATGATAAAAACATTTGTTTTGTTTTGTTTCGGATTTTCGTTAAGTCAATCACTTTTTTTTTTGGTCACATTCGTTATGTGCGAATGATTCGATTTCGGAATTCGTTTTTGTATATTGTGTTTTCCGAAACGATTCGTATTTTTTCGGAAGTTATTTTGGAAGATTGGGATTCATTCCTTATTAGCAAACATGAAAACTATAAATTCTATGTGATCTTTAAAAGCAGCAACTCTGCTGTGAGATATACGCAGTACCTAGTAAACAAAGAGCTGCGCTAAAAATTCAGTAAAAAATTATGAAAATTTTTATAAATCAAATACGTAGTCCAGGTTATGGAAAAAGAAGTCCTGCTGTGGAATATAACCATCCCTAATGAGCAATCATAAATAGAACTGCGCTGGACCACCAGTGCGGGAAAAGTGAAAACCAAATAAACCAAATATTTAGTCCAAATTATGATGGAGTCAGCCAGGGTCTTTGTCCATCCAGGAGGGTTCAAGGGGTATGAAGATCACACCACGCACTGACCTCCCACTACAGAAGGTCAGCGACAATCGCGGCTCAATGCCAAGTGAGGTCCTCCAAATAACTCATGAGACATTGGGGTGCACCCTCTGGATATCACAGTCATAGAAGCTCCCCAAATAATATAAAGCTCGCCATTTTGCTAAACAAACAAAAAAAGACTGAAAATTTGGAATAAAAAAATTAATTTTTCGTTTGTTATAAAATTTTGCAAATAAGTAATTTTTTTTCCTTTGCTGATGGGCACGGATGAGGAGGCACTGATATGCGGCACTGATAGGGGGTACTAATAGCCGGCACTGGTAGGGGGAAATGATATGCAGCACTGATGGACACTGGTAGGCAGCACTGATGGACACTGGTAGGCGGCACTGATGGGCACTGGTAGGCGGCACTGATGGGCACTGGTAGGCAGCACTGATGGGCACTGGTAGGCGGCACTGATGGACACTGGTAGGCGGCACTGATGGACACTGGTAGGCGGCACTGATGGGCACTGGTAGGCGGCACTGATGGGCACTGGTAGGCGGCACTGATGGACACTGGTAGGCGGCACTGATGGACACTGGTAGGCGGCACTGATAGGCGGCACTGATGCGCACTGATAGGGGGAACTGATAGGCAGCACTCATGGGCACTGATAGGTGGCACTGAAGAGGAGGCATTGATAGGGGGCACTGATGGGCAATGATTGGCATTGATGGGGCTGCACGGATAATCAGGGCACTGATTATCTGGATTGCCAGTTACCGGCTCTCCTCTCCTCATGCTGTGACAGCGCATGAGGAAAGGAGAGCCAATAACTGGCAACTCTGTTTACATTGTAATCAGTTGTGTTTGGACACAGCTGATCACATGGTAAAGAGCTGCTGCTATTGGCCCGTTACCACGATGTGCACATGGGGGGGGGGGGCGACAACAGAGCTGCGCTTCGGGCATCTTTCTGCTATAGCGTAGTAAGAAAGTGGTTAAAGATGACAGTTAAGGTTGTCTGAGAATGGGGTTGATTTACTAAAAATGGAGAGTGCAAAATCTGGTGCAGCTGCACATGGTAGCCAATCAACTTTATTTTGACAAAGTTTATTTGAACAAGCTGAAGTTGGAAGCCGATTGGCTACTCTGCAGAGCTGCTCCAGATTTTGCACTCTCCAGTTTTAGTAAATCAACCCCATTTGCTTGATTGGGTTATTAAGGGAAAAGACTGGTGGATTAATATCTCTGATTTGACTAGGTATGTATGGTGGGAAGCCTGTAAGTCCTTGCTTCTGTCACCACACTGCATGACTCGGCCTATGAGCTGATGATGATCACACATGCTGATAAGTTATCAGTTGGCAGCACTTCCGAGTTCTAGTTAACCTCCAGGTGCCTCAACTTCTGATTTGCTGAAAAAGGGTCTCTACAAAGAGGTAGTAAATACTTACATTGCCCAAAATGCTCTAATAAGGACAAGCCCTAAAAAGTTAACCCTAATCCTAAAAAATCTTCGGATTTCTGGTTCCATGCTGCACTCATTGGTTTGATCTACCAGCCCTCACTTCACTACTTTGTCCTCTAATAATGTAGAGGTTGGCAAGGGGAACAACATTGCGTGGCAGGAGACCAGAAATCCAACAATCCTGGATAGAGGGCAGCCTCTGGAAAACAGGAACACAAATGACCTCACTTGGACCCTATGTTGTTAACAAAACACGCTGAGACAAGCCACTGATCGATGGAAATCCAGGCTATCTTGGCAACTGGCCATTGCCTGTGGTGGCAAAGGTTCTGGAGTTCTGAGCTTTGTGGTTCTAGCCATGATGAGTTCTGCAGTTCTGGCCATGCCTGGATCTGTAGTTCTGGCCATGCTGGACTCTGTTGTGCTGGCCATACCATACTTTGTATTTCTGGCCATTCCAGGCTCTGTATTTTTCCCCATGCTGGGCTCTGTTGTGCTGGCCAGGCTTGGCTCTGTAGTTCTGACCATGCAGGGTTCTGCAGCATTACAACTGGTGACAGGTCCCACGTTGCGTTGTAAGATAGAACATAATAACGTTTATTGGCCGACATCTACTCTAATCAGATAACAGGCCCTTTAATCATTAAACAAGCGCTCTTATCACAAACTGAATTTACAGATATGAATAGGTAACATCTGTATTGTGTGCATATTATATAGATTCATCTGTATCTATTCATTTTTATTTTTTCCACTTGTTCTTTTTGAAGAGAAGAGTTCCTGTCCAGTATGCATTCAGTTGGAATGAAGTTGTGCTTTGAGGGACAATTATACTTAAAGTTGTTCTTTAATGATCGCAGCCCCACCTTCCCCGTTGAGTGTAGCCCACCTAGTCTTCTACTCATCTTCATTCTTGATCCAACTATCTTAACTTCTGAAAACATCCTTGCTGGGCCCTCTTTATCCTATTGATTCCTACGGAGGGATCCGTACTTTGGAGGACCGATGGAGGTCGCTATGAGTATGACTTCCCCAATGGAATGAATAGGCCATGGGTTTCCAAACTTTCTAAGCAAAGGGCCAATTTACTGTCCTTCGAACATTAACGGGCCATACTGTGGCCAGTGGGAGCACATAATGCCTGTTGGTTTTCATAGAAGAAAAAGTGCTCCATCATTGGTGTCAGTGGGAGGAAAGATAACCCATCATTGGAGTCAGTTGGAGGTTGGCCCACTGTTTGGAGACCACTGGAATAGGCTGAAAATTTTGTGGCACCTGGTGCAGTCACAAAGTGAAGATCGCTGGATCGAGGGTGAAGGTATGCATAGGATCAGGGGGGCTGCATTGAATAAAGGGAAATTTGTACCAAAGGTAAATTTGCCCCGTAAGGGATCTCCCAGGAGATCGTCACTGTGTGACCCGGCCTGTAGTGCCCCCAGCCATCAAGAGAGAGGTGTAGAGCTTCAGCCTGGGAGTTAATGGGACAAGTGGCATACATGCGCAATTGGCAAAAGTGATACGACTGGGTCTTTTTTGATGCAATATCTGAGGTTAATAACTTGTGAGTGAGGCTGAAGGTAGGTATTTAGATATGTGGGCTACACTGAGTGGGGGTGGGGAGAAGCTTTAAAAGGCAGGAAAGTGTTCTTTTTGTTGATGAATATCAGCAGTTGACACTTGTGATTGTCTTAGCAGGGTTAGGTGTCTTAGCTGGTTGAAATGGTTGCCTGTATGGTAGCAGTGGGGTTGAAGTACTTACATTTCCAGAGCAAAAGCTGCTCTAGGCAAGAAAAGAATAGGGTCCTAGGCATGAAAGCAGCTTTGCCCCCCCTCCCCCCCAATCATTTTGATTGCCATTGATGAGGATTGCAATGGAGAGACCACCACCTTTTCATTGTCTGTATTCGCATAGACCACCCCAGCAGACAGGCAGCTGCACAGTTTTTGCAAATTGCGCTTTCCCTCTAGCTGGACCCTGGGCTACTATGTTTGGCTTTTGTATGATCTGGCTCTGGCTGCAGGCTGAACACCCCCCGGTTCGGTTTGCACCAGAACTTGCGAACAGGCAAAAAATTTGTTCGAACATCCGTTAAAGTCTATAGGACTCGAACATGAAAAATCTAAAGTGCTAATTTTAAAGGGTAATATGCAAGTTATTGTCATAAAAAGTGTTTGGGGACCCGGGTCCTGCCCCAGGGGACATGTATCAATGCAAAAAGAAGTTTTAAAAACGGCTGTTTTTTCGGGAGCAGTGATTTTAATAATGCTTAATGTGAAACAATAAAAGTGAAATATTCCTTTAAATTTCGTACCTGGGGGCTGGAATTTATTTATTTATTTTGATTCTTAAATAAAGGACTTGTCCAACTGGTTCTGTGTGTTTTATTTTATTTGGTGCGGGGTTCCCCTTAATATCCATACCAAACCTGAAGGGCCTGATATGGAATTTGGGGGGATACCCACGTTTTTTGGCTTCAGGGTTCCCCTTAATATTCATACCAGACCCAAAGGGCCTGATAATGAACTGTAGGGGGGGACCTCTGCTGTTTTTTTTTCAAGGACTTTGATCTGTATTGCCGGGAACCGACAATTCATTAATAGCCGCGAGTGGTTTTAAATGACTTTTTTTCCTTCAGAAATGACATTTTTTGCAGGGACAGTTCTAAGCACGGGAAACATGCGCTACTTTACAGGCATATCATACACACCCCCCAGGTACGAAATTTAAAGGAATATTTCACTTTTATTGTTTCACTTTAAGCATTATTAAAATCGCTGCTCCCGAAAAAACTGCCGTTTTTAAAACTTCTTTTTGCATTGATACATGTCCCCTGGGGCAGGACCCGGGTCCCCAAACACTTTATATGACAATAACTTGCATAGATTAACCTTTAAAATTAGCACTTTTGATTTCTTCCATAGACTTTTTACAGTGTTTTGCGGCTTTTCGAATTTGCCGCGAACACCCCAAATTGTGGGCGAACAGCCAATGTTCGAGTCGAACATAAAGCTCATCCCTAATGAGGATTTAAACCTTTCTGTCTTTGATAATGCATTGCAAGTGTAGCGGGGGTCCAAATTTAGGGGGTGATTTGAGTGGTAGTTGGCTTGGATCTTCCAATTTACTGGACTCTGCCTTGCTGCTGTTTTCACCTGGCGTGAAGTTCCCCTTAGAAGTATGGGTGGTGCTGTCACTGGTACTCGGGGTTGAACCACAGGTGATGGAGTGGCGATTGGGTGTCCTCTCTCGGCAATGGGCGTGGTCTACCCACTGTGCATGTCGGGATAGGGTACAAAAGGGGCAGACGCCAATAGAGGAAGAGCAATTCCCGGGGCCCATGCCCGGAGGGAGAACCTACGGTCCAAGTTCAAGTGCATGGCCCTCTAGGCCATGGGGCCACGTGCACCTCAGTCCCAGGCACCTTTAGTCCTGGGACTGCAACATCAACCCTGGGCCCAGCACCTTTAGCTGGGGCCCACTTCGGGGAGGAAGAATCCCAGGGTGCCGCCTTGCGAGGGGACCCGCATCTGGAAAATGAGGCTGGGGGAGGACCGTTCCGAAGGACTGGTGAGAGATCACAGTGAAGGAAGGGGCCCAGTAACTCTCTGGAGGGATGTCATCCATCCGAAAACAGGGATCTAAACAACGTAACCATTAGGAGGTTCGGGACACTATAGATTCTGTGGCAGGGGATCTCCCGATCGCATCTATTAAGGGAATCTGATTGACTGTTCGAGCTACATGCCGGCTGCTAGTGCCATTGGGTGACTATCCGGGTGAGCTGTACCCACTCGGGATTGAGTGGTGAAGAAGCCAGGAGTGTCTGAATCTGATCTATCCTTGCTGACACCTTTCTCTTTTCTAAACTTTGTGGTTATTCATGCATAAGGAAAAATAAACTCTACGTTGGAGTTGCTACTGGTGTGGACCTTGGAGTTACTTGGGGTATAGAGACTTGTCCTTTACATTCTAGGGGATGAGAACCAACTTTAAGGGAGAACATTGCTGCAAGACCCGTAAGTTACAAGTGTGCTTAACCTCTGCAAACCAGAGGGTACGGGCACGGTGGCATGGTGTGCCTTTTCCTCCTGTGAGTGAGCCAAGGACAGGAGGAGAAGGGTGCGTGTGCTACACAAGCAAGACTGTAAGCATAACTAAATGCTAACATGTTGACTATAGGTCGTAGATAGCCCAATTGCCTTGTAATGACTTTTACAAGGTCTGAAAGGCCAAAGGTTATCTGTTAGGCCAATAATGGTTAATATATTAGCAAACATTTGGTCCATATCTAGAATCTTGTTTTCTTTTAGTGTTAAGTTCTAATCAATGCATTGGCTACACTAAGGTGGATAAAAAGTAACATGAAATTACACAATATTGTAGCCTAAAGATCTCCAAACAAATGTTGGACCTCGTGTATTAGGGGGGCTAAAAATCACAATGGCAAACCTCAGAGAGACTCTGTGCTGAAAAAGAGCATGGTCATCCTTATGCCTTACATAGCCTCCGACCTGACTGATTCTGGCAAAAAGGAGGCTGGCTGCACTGTCTTGCATATGGAAAACCTAAAATATTGTATATGTAATCTGGCTACAAAAACATGAAATGGCATGTAAAAAATTCACCACAAACAACTTTCAGGTAACGTTACAAAAATAACTAAAAAGAAGTTATCACAAAAAAAATTCTATAGTATATGCCTGGAGGAAAGGAGCTTAAAATTCATACAAAAAGGTTTCTATATAGTAAGAGCTGCATAAGGTAGAGTAGACTTCCAGTGATAAGTACTGAAGGCTGCCAGCACACAATACAAAGACATTTCAAATAATTGTGCACTTCCAACCCTGACTGTGCCCCTGTGTACAAAGCCAGCTTCATGAAGACATGGTTTGACCAGTTTGAGGACCAGTGGAGGAACTGAAGTCTCCTGATCAGAGCCCCGACATCAACCCTACTGAACACCTTTGGAATGAACTGTATTGTGTGCCAGGTCTTCGCATCCAATATCAATACCTGATCTCACAATTGCCCTTTTGGCTGAATGGAAACAAATTCCCACAGACATCCTTAAAAGGAAGTCTTACTAGAAGAGTGTAGGATGTTATAGGAGGCAACACCCTATTAGTGGGGAGGAACTCCATAATATTGGCCATGGTTTTTGGAATTAGATAACCAGCTCCATTAAAGCATGGTTTGTGAAGTTTTGGTGTGGAGGAAGGCAATTGTCTGGAACTGAGCCCTGACCTCACCCCTACTGAACACCTTTGGGATGAACTGGAATACAACCTGTGAGCCGGGTCATCTCATCTAATATCAGTACCTGACCTCACAAATTCCAACAGACACCCTCCAAAATCTTGCAAAAAGCCTTCCCAGAAGAGTAGGGGCTATTATAGGAGAGGGCCAACTCCATATTAATGGCCATGCTTTTGGAATAGAAGGTCCAACAAGCTCATACTGTATAGGTGTGATGATTAGGCGTCAACAACATTTGCCCATATTGCAGCCATATTGTGTATTTTTGTAGGGCATATCAAGTAAACCTATGATACAGGCATACCCCACTTTTAAGTACACAACGGGACCAGAGCATGTATGTAAAACGAAAATGTACTTAAAGTGAAACAATACTTTTTTTCACTTCTAGGGTGTATTGGGGGTCAGGGGCTGTAGTGGGGGTGTCAGGAGCTGTAGTTGAGGTCTCAGGGGCTGTACTGTGGGTGTCAGGGGCACACTGGAACAGGGCGGGCTATGCTCTCGGAGCTTCAGCTCCTTCTACTGCAGCTGAAAAATGTCTGTAAGGCACTTTACATACACTCGGGGGTATGTCCTTACTCGCGAGTGTATGTAAAGTGAGTGTACTTAAAGCGGGGTATGCCTGTATTCCAACTACAACTGTGCCCCTGTGTACAAAGCCAGCTCCATAAAGACATGGTTTGGTGTGGAGGAATTGGAGTGTCCTGCACCAACCTCAACCCTACTGAACACCTTTTGGATGAATTGGAATGCCGATTTGTGAGTCGGGTCTTCTCATCCAACACTGTTTTGGCTGAATAGGCACAAATTTTGACAAACACACAAAGTCTTCCCAAAGGACCTTTATTGACACACGGTGGAGGCAAACTCCATATTAATGATTTTGGAATGGAATGTCCAACGAGCTTATGTAGGTGTAAAGCCTAGTACACACGGCCGAGAATCCCGTCAGGAAAATGTAGTTTTTCCTGAGGAGATTCCTGGCAAGCTTTTCTTGCCAAACCGTGCATACAGATGCCATTCAAAAGAACCGCCGTTCTTTTGAATGGCAAGAACGCGGTGACGTCATCGACTACGATGAGCACGGGCTCGTCACATTCAATGCCGTCTCCGCCATCTTGCTTGATGGTTTCTTGAGGAGAACACCAGTCGTGTGTACGAGGCCTTATGGTCAAGTCTTTACCATATTTTTGGCTTTTAAGTGTCGTTCTGGCCAACTCACAAAAGTTCTTCAAAAAAAAGGTCTGGTGTGCTTCTAAACGCACAAAGCCTAACGGACTTTTAATATTTATGGCCGATAACGCTGTAAACTGTTGATTTAGGCCCCTTTCACACTTATACGACTTGTCCCACGATTTGTGATGGCAAAGTAGCATGACAAGTCGTTTCCCATGATTTCCAATGACAACCATTCATATCGGTACGACTTCAAAGTAGTCCCTGCACTACTTTGGTCCGATTTTGATGCCACTTACACAGGCATTCCCTGAAATCGCGGTAAAATCGCGCGACTTTGAAGTCGCACAAGTGTGACAGGGGCCTTAGGGAGTATCTGATTTTCTTTTGGGGACCAGGATGGAATTGTTACAAAAATTGTTACAAAAAGTTGGATAATGTTTTATTGGAATTAAAGCTATTTTTTTGCCTTTCTTTGTAGGTTTAGGGTTCTGAGGATGAAAGGTTTTACATTTTTGTTTCTTGTTGACCTGGCATTTCCCAGCCAGTCTAACTACGTAACTTTATAACTATCCCCTCAATAATATTCGGCAGTATCTGTGCTGTAAAGCAGGAGTTCTGGATGAACAAGGAGCCCCTGGGCAGGAAGGCATGCTTTGCATGGCACCGCCCACCTAACATAAGCTATAAAGCCCTAATGATTTGGATTGTGATGGAAATAAGATAATCGATATCTTCTGCCTCAAGACGTCTCCCCATTTGCAGGGTAATAGAGGCTGTGTGTACGGGGAGTCGTAAATGTGACTGCTTTACAGTTTAGGAAGAGATGTCTAATTCATGCAGCAGCCATCAATATAAGTTTATGAAGCCCAGACAGTCCTGTACCTGACCTCGGGGAGACGGTGGGGCCCGGCACCAGGTCCATTTACAGACATCTCACAGGCCCCTGTTACTTTTCTTGGTGTTCCGTGTGTTGGCCTTGTTTGTTTCTCACTTCTCATCACCATGTCAAGCACACAGAACAGGAGTCTGGGTTCTTATACTTGATGATTGAAATGGAAATCAAACTTGTCTGACTAGAAGCTCTCTGGAAGGAATGACTAACTGGTGTTCTGTCTCTACATGTGGCCCTTGATCAGCTTGAAAAAATGTTACAAAGATCTTGACTAGCATAGTTTAATAGCTTATTGCTTGTAGGATCCCCAAACGGCTGCCATGGGCACTGTGGTATCATGTGAGGTGGGGGGGGGGGGGGTCATGATAAAATTGAGGGGGGAGGGGATTTGTGCTAGGAGGAGGAATTTGGGGAACAGCAGGAGAAAATAATTGTTCTAGGAGAAAAAAATTTGAGGTGGGGGGCAGGTGGGATGAAAAGGATTTGTGCTAGAAGGGGGGATTTGGGGAGATTGTGCTAGAAGGGGTGATATGGTAAAGGGGAAATGGTATTTGTACTAGGGTGATATTTTTTTTTTACTGGGGGTGGGGGGCGGGGGATTAGTGCTAGCACAAATGATTTGGGGGTGTCATGTGCTAGAAGAGGGAATGGGGGATATTTGTTCTGGAAGGGGGATTTGGACTGGGGGGAGGGGAAGTGTACTCTGAGGGGAAATTTGGGGGGGAGCAATTGTGCTAGGGGGATGTGGTAGGTGGGGGGAGCAAAGATTCATACTGGGGGGGGGGTTCAGCAGTGAGGGGGGTGATTTGTGCTGGGAAGAGGGGGACTTTATTCTTTAGGGGGTTATTGATGCAGATTAGTGCCCAATCTTTTGAAGGGTTTTTTTTTTTGCTGACGCATAATACTCATACATCTTGGGGGGGGGGGGTGCAGTTTGGCATGTTCACCCTGGGCTCTAGGTGACCTTGTCCCAGAACTGTGTTCCAGATCAGAAGCTTAGAACATATTGAAGGCTTTAGCTGGGTATACGCATAATAAAATCCAGCCCGGTTCATCGGGAACTGGCCAAATTTTGGCACACGTGATGCCCCACCTGTGCCACAGAAGCTGGTCTAATGGTCTGTCAAATGGTCCTACTGGGAAAAGCCGCATACAATCAGTTGCTGCAGTCATTGAGCTCAACAAAACCGACTCTCTTTTTCTAATAGTTCTCTTTTTTTTATTATTTAAAGGTGTGCAACAGACACAATAAATCGAGTTCTCATACATGACCGCCAATGACATGGCACAAGAATCACATCAGATAGGCGGGTAAAATCTGCATGACAACCAATAAGCAGTCACAATGAGCAGCCATCGTAAAGAGGAGCAGCAAACACATAGAGGTCAAGCAGTTGGTTAAAAACCTCCTTATATGAACCATAGGAGCCTCCCAGGGTGACCTATCTGGGACTAATCCCCACTCAGACTTGGGGGGGGGGGGGGGGGGGAGTCGACTGCAGGGGGGTCCGTCTGAAGTCTGTGCATTCCAATTTTCATTGATTGGAGAGAAGAAAGAGGGTAGAGAAAAGAGGGAGAAGGAAAAGAGCAAAGAGAAGAAAAGGGGGGTAGGGGGTAGGAAAGCGATCACCTTCAGGGAGTACAGGGAGCCCATTCCGGTGAAGTAGGTCGTGCCCTTCTATAAGTGGCACAAGTTAGGAGTATTGGAGGAATTTGTTGGAAAATCTGAAAAGATCCCAATAGAACCACTTGGTCTTCTTTCCTCTAATTTGTCCCGCAGATCGGAAGTTAGGCTTTTAATTTGCTCAAGGTCATCAAGTCATGCGAGCCATTGGGCCACCATTGGAACATACAGGGGATGCCGGCCCACTCTGCGTTCAGAAAAATCCTTGAGAAGGGATTTATGATCTCGTTTCCTAGATAAAGGGGTCAAATTAGGTAGAACCGCAGCTTGATTGTCCTGCAACTTGGGGCATTTACTGAAAATATGCAGGATGGTACCCGTGTGATGTCCGCAGCGCCCGCATCTGTCCGATTGCTGGGGAAGAATTTAGCTAGAACCAACGGGGTCCTGTACCAGCGCCCGAGTATTTTCTAGGTAGTCTCCTGATATTTACTGCAGAGAGATGACTTATGTGCAGAGAAAAGAACACAAGCTTTTTGGGATTTGGAAAAAGGGATTTCTTATGCCCGTACACACGAGCGGAAATTCCGCCAGCAAAAGTCCGATATGAACTTTTCATCGGAAATTCCGACCGTGTGTGTGTGCTCCATCAGACTTTTGTTACAAAGAAAGAAAGAAAGCCGCTCAGGTGTGAATGCCTTCCAAGTGATCTCTTCTTCCCAAACACCACGGGTGCAAGCAATGCGCAATCAGGCAAAGCAAAAGAACAAATTCTTCTGGACTGCAGCACTCCGAATAAAATGCCTTATTTGTAAAATCCAAAAAAAAACACACTGCAGGTTACAGCACCCTGGTCAAGCTGACGCGTTTCACACTGTACTAGTGTTTAATCATAGACTTTTGCTGTCGGAATTTCCGCCAGCGAAAGTTTGAGAGCTGGTTCTCAATTTTTCAGACGGAAAAAATCCCTATCGGAAATGCCGTTCGTCTGTATGCAATTCCGACGGGAAAAAAAAGCGCATGCTCGTAAACAATTCGACGCATGCTCGGAAGCATTGGACTTTTTCTCGGCTCGTCGTAGTGTTGTATGTCACCGCGTTCTTAACGCTCGAAAGTTCAGAGAACTTTTGTGTGCCCGTGTGTATGCAAGCCAAGCTTGAGCGGAATTCCGTCGGAAAAACCATCCAACTTTTTTCCGACGGAAAATCCGATCCTGTGTACATGGCATTATAGTTTACATTTAGAGATATTTTCTTCTTCGCATTCTCACTCCTATTTCTTTCTCTCTCTCTCTCTCCTGTCTCTC